>VWZY01007833.1:16397-35575 GCA_013399075.1 Chloroceryle aenea
TCATGGCTATTCTTCAGGGACAACTCTTCACAGTGTATCCATTCCTTAACATAGAGGGCAACACCTCCACCCCTTCTTTTGCACCCATCCCTTCTAAATAGCCTGTAGCCTTTGATAGCCACGCTCCAGTCATAGGATTCATGCCACCAGGTTTCACTGATAGCCACGCTGTCACAGCCTTCCTCTAGCACAGTAGCTTCCAATTCCCCTTGTTTGTTGCCCGTGCTTTGTGCATTCATATAGAGGCACTTCAGCTGGGCTGCGGGTCATGTCACGTTCCTAGATGGAAACCCCTTTGTTTCTCTAAGGTGTTTCATGGCCATTACCCTATTGGTTACTCTTTCCTCAGAAACCCCTGACTCATCCCTCTTAGGCACTGGCCTGTACTGCATTTTCTGTGTCATGCCTCAGCGCAACAGGTAGAAGGCCTTTATATATGTCACTCCTTCCCTCCACCCCTGGTGTGTCATCCAGCCTCTTCAGACAGATAATCCCGCTATTATTATCCCTCTCCCCCTTCCCATTATTATCCCTCTCTCCCTTCCCATTATTATCCCTCTCTCCCTTCCCACATACCCTCACACCAGAAAAGATGGTCCTTTTCCCCCGATTATTCATTTTAAAAGTAAATCACCTGATAATTTTAACAGGATCAGGTTGTTGTTAACAGGACCAGGTTGTCAGCACCAATTCTCATTTATAATTACATGCATTAATTTCTAGAAATATTATATCATTACACCATATGATATCAGTACAAGTGTAACCTAAAGCAGCTGACACTTGACATTTATATGAGGTCTGGTTTTAGCAGTATTTGTACACAAAGGTGAGCATGAAGCTAATGCTGTTACTAGAACTACTCTTTGTTCTTAAAATTAATCTAACAAAAACGTTTCAGACTATTAGTTGTTTGCATGGGTGGAGTTTTTCGGTTTATCATCAATGTTATATTCTTTTCAGATAGAAGTCATATTTTACAGGTTACAGTAACCTAATGGATTTCAGATACAGTATTTGTAATAGTCCACTTTACTACTTCACAGGTAGAGAAAAAAAAGCGTGATATTGTTGGAATTTCTACAGTTTCTCTGTAATTCCCTGTCTGTGGAACTCCATAGATTTCAGATTAATCACTTTGGAGTCATCACTTCTTGATTCTGGAAAATTAGTATGACATGGAGAAAGCATGACCCAATGTGCAGAAAATTTTAACTCACCAGCTGAGGAGACACCCTGCCCTGACACAGTTTTTCTATATCCCCTTAGCCAAGTCAGCTACCCTGTTTCTACAGCTTCCCATTTAAACAAATCATATCAAAGACTTCAATGGGAAAAGGTGATCATACTTGAGAAATGGCCTTAGTTTTTACTTGTAATAATTTTTCATGTCTAAAAAGGGGATTAGCAGTCTATCCCTAACTCACAACAGTTCACTTTTAGGTCAGAAATTTTGACCAGCTCTCTTCATATGTCAGTGTTTCCACAGAGTTTCCAAAGTAAGGTGACTCAAAGAAAAGGGGTATCAGGTCGCAATGGTTTGCACTCAGCCAAGTAAACATGCCCATGGATACTGGTTAATACAAATGAATAAACTCCTACTTGAGATGAACCAGTGTAGACAATTAAAGCAGAATCCTTTTATAAACAATTAGGGAAGGGAAAATGTTAGCAGGAAGTGGTTAGTGCTTGATGCCTCTTGCAAGTAACTTGAACTAACTAATCATAAGCATTCAAAAAAAGCTAGATGACACCTTGTGCAAAGGACTGCCTGGAGGTATTTAGCAGTTCAGTTAAGCTATCACATGTCAGTCTAAAAGATTCTTTCGTCATCTTGTTTTCATTCTGTACTCTTCCCATTAAAGTTTTCTGTAGTTGTCCTTTTTCCTCTCCTTTTCATTGATTACATAATTCTACAGTGCATTCTGAGGTAAAACTTTCTTCAGAGGTGGGAACATAAGAATCATTGCTAACTATCTGTATCAGACCATACTTTTCCTGTGAATTGCCAGGGTAGTCAACCAGCTTAACAAAGAAGTAATGTTAGGAGAGTGTTGTATCTGCTTGATGCCATGGTCACCATGCAACTGCCAGACGTTGTTAGATAGATGAGAGCAAAATTAATGTGTCATGCCTCTAAGCCCCAAAGATGTCATATGTATACTCAGTAACTGATGGCAAACACTTTTATGGACAACTGCATCATCTAAAAGCACTTTTAACTGATTGAATTTTAGAGAAATAGATATATATATCCCCTTCTCATTTTAAAATTGATGATTTTAATGTGAGCTCTTATCATATTAACTTGCCTTACAGTCACACAGATCTTTTGCTGGAAGTTGTTAAACTGTGATAGTATTAGGAATCAAAAACTGAGGACAAAAACATGTTCTCAAAATAAACCCACAAGTTCTAAAGGTATTTCTGTTTTGAATCTCATATCTAACAAAATGTTGCACTGCATCTAGGCTAAAGTTAATCAGCTTTCATCATCTATATTCAGAAACTCCAACCACATACAGTACAACTTAATTGAGCTGTTAAATTAGGAACTGGTTATCTATGCTAGAGAATTAATCTATTCTGAATTTAACATTCTTCCCCCATCTAAACCTAGCCCAAAAATATAATAGATTTTATTAACCCCATACATTCCATGTTTTGTTTTGAATCAGAGTGATGAGGAAGAGTTGTTTTTTTTTTACAGAAGTGCTTATTACAAGATGTACAGCAGTACATGAAGTTGATTGTCGCACGAGTTCAGTTTAATCTTATCATAAATATGTGCTGGGTCTAGGGAACTTAAAAGGTTGCAGAGAGGATTTGGAGATATATTTCTTTTCTCTTAAAGTTGTCTGCTTGAATCCTGAAAGAGACATAGCTCATGGCCTTTGAAATCAAGACCAGAAAGTTAATGAGAAAACTATTAAGCTCCTTAAAGAAATTTATAGCTGCCTTTTAAACGAAGTAATGAATACACTTTAAATCATTTTCCATAAGCTCTTCTGTGACACTTGAAATTCTGCTGTTTGCATGTTAACAGCTACAAGGATTTTCAAATATAAGAGATACAATCAGACGGGATCCTGCTAAGGTAAACTGCTGTCTTTTCCAGTTAAAAGACTTTAATCAAGTACAAAATGCCAACTCCCAAAGTCAAGGTATATGTCTGAGCTCTTTGGAACATATCACCAATGCCTTTCATTCCCATTAAGAAAAGGAATTCCACACAGTATGTTTCCAAGGACTTATGATGTTTCTTGGGCATTTTATACCTAGAAAAATCAGATAACTTTAGCCAGCGTTGAACTTCTGGCCGTCATGTGGTATGATTGTTATGGGACAGAAATGGTGAGACTAATTCTTCTTTCAATTATTTCAGACTGACTGAGGAATGCACCTGTTGAATGCTATAAATGAAGACATTGTAGATAAGGAGGAAATAAGAATGCATATTTTTCTTTCTCTACAAATGTGTGTGTGCATACATACACATATTCCTATTAAAGTGCAATATTTGTTTTTCTATCCTAATGATTATTTCAATCCAATTTATTGGACATTTTCACTGCGTTTCTTTAAGTGTAATTTTTAAGTCTTCTAAGTGGTTTGAGAAGATTAAAACATATTAGTAATATGGCAGATGATATACACAATTGACTGAGTAGCATAAAAAGAGAGATAATTTCATCCACAACTCTCTCACTCTATGGTTATATTAAGAGTGTATTTAGCACCACATAGCTAAAGAACAAAGAGATGTGATGAAAATTGTGTGTTACTATTTGCCTTATTTAACAAAATTCAATTCTGTAACAATATCTTTAAAGTGCTTTTGTTAGCACAATTTCAGTATTGCATTCTCAGCGATAAAGATGAGATGATTTTAAAAAGCCTGATATTTTATCAAATTTCCTGTTAACATAGCACACTGAAAGCAAATTGAACTCTATTCCTTTGAAATCAGTTACTGTGTTGCAGAATAAGTCTCTTACATGACAATGTCCACTATTGCTACAAATTTTCTCATTATCACCATTCATCAAGATTGTGTCTACATATAAATATTTCCAAGTATTTGTCAATATTTGTCAAACGATTACTTATTATAATAACAATAAGAATCCTATACTATAGCTGGAGCAAATGTTGTCATTATTTTTTTTTGCATTATCTTTTTAGTGTGCTATATTCCTACTCTTTCACACTATGATGAAAAATAACCTCTCTTTCTGAAGAAAGTGAACTAGCACAGAAGCTAGGAAAAGAAACTATGAAAATATGATGAGCTATTTTCACTGGTTTCATTAAATATTATGTATCTTCTGAAGGGTGGCATTGTATATGTTTGCCTGCAACACTGGCTGTTTATTGCTGAGTCTAGATAGGTATTCTTGCTGCAGATTTGTAGATGACATGCCATGTCTTGATATTGACTGAGGAACATGAGAAAGAGCCTCATAATAAAATACAGAAATAATTCTGAATATGCTTGATTTATCTGTTAAATAGATAGTAAACAACACCATCTTAGGGTGGTGAATACAACAGTGATAAACATTCAGCAAAAAAATCCTCACCAGTGTTGTCTTCTTGTGTTGCAGAAGAAGCATAACTAAAAATGTGTCCGGATTTTACTGAATCTGTTGAAATAAGGGCTCTATATGTTTGGGAAAATTATTCACCTTGGATAGGATAGTAGTGTGCATACTACAGAATGACTCAAACACACAATTCATGTCTCAGACTTCAGAGAAGTTTTCCAGTGTTTCAGACAAACTGAGAAAGTCATCTATGAACATAAAATGTTCCTCTATAGTTGTCTACCTCCACTGTGGAAAACATGTATTCCATTTTGCACCAAAAAAGTAGAAGCAAAGCCTAGCTATGTAAAGACAGGTTTTATTACTGAAGTACCATAATTGCTTAGTACAAAGAATAAGGATAGGTGGCAAATAGAAAGTCAGACAGGGAGCTCTTCTCACAACTGCTAAGGGAAAGATGACAGCCTTGGACTCATTAAGTATATTTATTAATTACAGCACAACTGCATTAAAGGAAAATTAAGACTGCAAAGTAAAGCAAGGAAAAGTAAAGAAGTGCTAGAATTAAAGCGTCATGTGCATTCTGAATTCATCCCTTGTGTGTGTGCCTTAATTACATGGTCACGTGCTATCTTTTTTCCCCTGGACCCCAGCTTCATTGAGTGCTCATGGCTCAGCTGCCAAGTCTCAAATGACTGTCTTCATACTGAAATTTTTCTCTTATTTTTTTTAAACATGTTTTGTTTTCAGTGAATGGTAAAGTATGTTTTCCACATGTATTTGAAAATATAAAACTCTGTCACAAAGGGTATCCCTCTCTATCTGTAACTTTTCTTGGCCTAGTTTTAAAGATGAAATTTCTATTTTTTTTTTTTTTCAATAGCTGACAGTCTGTTTTAACTTGAGTGAAGATATGTAATTAGAAAAAAAATAAATAAAAATTGAAAATAATTCAGCCTTAATTGCTCTCATGTGGCAAATTCAGAAGCTTCTTCAAACCAGTCGTGAGACATAGGCACCAAAATTAATTTTTTGCAGCAATTCCAACTATACATTAATAATATACTGAAAAACGAGTAGAATTGAACATAAACCATTTAAGTAAGGCAGTAAACCTGTGGAACTTTTTATCAACAACATTGTGGATGCAAAAAGTATATGTGGGTTTCACAGAGAGTGGAAAAAATACTTGGAAAATATATTCTTTGAGATCTGTTAAACAGGTAAAATGTTCAGGGATTAAGAAAACATACAAATTAAAAATATCCTGGGAGAGCATGGGTTGGGACAATACTGCATTTTCTCACCTTATTCTTTCCTTTTCCCAGATCTTTGCTTCAGGTGCATGTACATTTGCATTTTTTTCATTCAGACTAGTCTCATTTTTGCTAGGTCTTTAAATTGTGTCTCAGTGTTTCCCTCGGCAACAGTGTTACTTGTATATTCAGAAAAGCATACTCCAGAAAGATGGTGACTGTCATCCAGAGATTGTTCAGACCATTATTGGGGATGGCACACTCCAGATGCTGAGGTGCAGTCCTGGTGCCCTTCTTGTCCCCACATGTGTCACATCCAGCTGGAGGTTATCCACCTTTAGATACTTAACCATGGTGGATACACACACCTCGGTACTTCCCCTACCCATTCCATGATGTCTGATTAGGTTTTTTGTCCTAAAAAATCTGATTAGGATTTTTGTCTTACACACTACTTGAACAAGTAGTGTGCATTGGTTACAGACACAGGAATACAGCTTGGAAAGAATGAAACTTAAACCTTGATTCATCACCATGACACTTAACTTCTCCTCTGTGTCTTAACCTTTTGTAGATAATAACTGCAAAACTAGTTTGTATGTATTGGTCTGAGCTGGGAGAGCTATTATATTGTTATGCCGCTGGTAGAAGAAAATTGGCTTAATAGACACCTGTTCCAGGGAAATGGTACAGTAGAGCCCCAGCAGGAATTGTACAGGAAATGATGACCTGTAACTAGAAAAGGGAAGGCGAGTACTATTCATATGTGGACAGAAAATGAAGGATGTTTCCTTTCAGATCCCTACCACTGCATGGAAAACAAAAGGTTTTTCTAAGATTTGAAGAAAGAGCACAGCCATCTGAGTATCCTGTTGATTTTCTGACTCTAACCAGTTTTATCTATTTTATTTCCAATAAATTTTAGTTGTGGTACAGGACAATGTAACCGTTGGAAAACAGATGCTTGTCCATGCTGTAGTATGCAAAAAAAATCCACTCCAAACCTGATGTATTTGGACCTACATGTATAACAATAAACTTAGAAAAATACAATCTACATTCTTTACAGTGGCTTTAGCTCTCAAGTTACAAGCACCTTGAGAGAGGTATTGGCGACATGAAGGGAATTTCAAGAGGAGCAGCTTGAAGATCAGCAGGACAAAAAGAGAAGAATTACAAGGAAATTTGACCAGATGATTTTATATACCCTGACTGAACAAGTGCTAAATAGTGAAAAAAACCCCAATAAAACAACACAATTCATGGCCACTTATAACTACTGTTACAGAGCTGAAGTTGTTATTTACAGGTGATGGAACATAATTAATTTAAGTGTAGTCAAATGAAACTGAGAAAAGTAACAGGAAGACTACTCTAGGTGTGATGTCAGGTGGACTGCAAGTCTCCCAAGGGTATGGAAGAGGATTCAACATATAAATCATTTGATATTGAACTGGCAAATTCTTGAGAATATTATGTCATCCTCTGTCAACACAGAGAGTCAGGATAATCTTACAAAGCTTTCTTCAATATGCTAATGTAGGAAATTTTTTTACCTTATATAAGGATATTCATCATATACACTTTGAAACGTATTCTACTAGGGAATGATGTCTGTGTGACTCTTCTTTTGAACCAATGTCTTTGCAAATAAGAAGAGTCTGTGTTTAAAATTCACTCTCCTTGAATAAGTTACATTTCACTCCCCTATGATACTATGCACATATTGAGTATTTATCCCATGTTGTAACAAAATGTACGTTCAATTTAGTCTGACACATAACAGCCTTCAAGAATTTGGGTAAAACTCACACAGCATACAAGACTTCATATATGTGCTTTCCGAAAGACACTAGTAGAGCTATATGATCAGAGCAAGACATACTGGAGGATGGTAATACAATGATCATGACATTTTTTAAATTTCATCTCTACCAGCAAAAGAAACCTTGAGTTTACCTCAGAAGAAATTACTGGTCTTGTCTCTTGAGCAACTAGCCACTTTTTGAATTGACTACAAGGTCTGAACTCAGGAATTATTTGTGCCAATATTTGACAAGTTAATCAAGGTCAAATTCCACTAGAGCAATCCCTTTCCTCGTACTTACCAGCTCACACACCGTTTTAAGACTTTCTTCATGCCCTCAAGTGGACACTAATTGTTACTGCATCTGGAAGGCAAGAAGTGTACTGTCACACTGTACAGAACAGATAATATTTAAGGGCCCCTGCATTGTTTTATAACAGCTTTTTTTCTCTGAAAAGACTATTAGCATAAACTCCACAAAGGTAAGTGTGATTCCAATGCAATAAGTAAAAATTTGCAAGTATTTTGAGACATATTTTGTTAGATGTACACTTTATTCAATAAAAATTTGTGTTGTAAGAGGTTTTCTCAAGACAGAGATTTTTTAGATTTTCTATTTTAATATTTTTGGGAAAAAGTCTTCAACATGCTGAGGCAGACATTACAACACATGCGTGTATTTGGCTGAGCTCTTTTAAAAATTGGATACAGCATCCTAGTGCAGGGATAATCCCGGGTGAAGGAGTCTGCTTTGCTAGGACATTAAAAGCATAGAACCTGTATCTATCTGATCCACAGATCTCTCATGATATGTAAAGTCCAGTTATCCATACATACTTCCGTCAGTATGTGTTTTTTGTTTAAGTTCTGACATTTCTGTACCTTTCATTTTGTACCATTCTGTCTAACCAGCCTCAAAGTCAATGTGTCATTCCGTCATGAGTCATGCAAGATTAAAATAACCATGGCAATTTTCATTATGGAAGACAATAAATTTTATTTGATGGTATATGACAAACTGCTACATTCACCCAAATGCTTAGCAAAATATATGACATACACATATAAAATTATCTTTGGTGTGCATGCCCTCATCAATGGTGCATAATTTCTTTTTTGGTATTTATCCCAAATTCCTGGCAAATTAATACTTTTTTTCAGTGATATGAGTCTCTATTATTAAGCTTATTGAGAGTGATTTGCTTTTTCTTAGTTTTGTTTTTATTTCAAAACATGAATTAATTAACTAATAAGGTTTGTTCCTGGCTTTTCATTTATTTACAAGGTTTACTGTCAATTATCCTTAATAAGAAATCTGAAAGTTGCATGATACTGCTTTTGAATGTGTGTTGAAAAACTTCCCTTTTCAGATCTGGTTACTTTCTTCAAATACTCTGAATTTGTTTGTGTCATAGGATGTAGAGAGTTCATTGTTTCCATGAACACTCCTGGCAGTAAAGTCTCTGCCCAGGGTATTTATTAGTGGCAAGCAATGATAAAGTGGTGCTAATTCAGCTTAACAAAATGTAGTGAGCCATAACTTCAGGTTGTTCATATCAGCATAGCACCATTGTAGTCAACAGAGTTATGTTAGTTAAATTTAGTGCATTATATGCAAAAGCTTGAGGAATTCACAGGAATCAAATTAGAACTATGAGAGTTACTGTCTAGTAATACTATTTACTTTATCATCAGTCATGTCATGGTTCTTGGTACCAGAAGCTGCAAGCAGCTTTCTATGGATGCGCTTGGAGTTTCATAGACTGCTTTTTCTTCTTTTTCCCCACACAGATATGCATATTATGTGTCAGCTTTACTCTCTTTTAAATAATTTCAGGCTGAAGTTCTCTTGCAGTTGTCAAATGTAAACAAAAACCCCAAATGAGTCAGCATCTGATGTTTCAGGTGACGCAACTTCACTATAGGATTAGTCAGAATCATCACTTTGATTTTGAAGCTTGCAGTCCCCACAAAAGTGGTCAACAACAGCTGGTGTCACAAAGTTCCTGCATCTGAATCTTCAGTTGATCTTTAGCACACATTTCAAATTAATTAGCTAAAACTGTTGTTCATAATGCATGAGACTCAGATAGTGAACAGTTCCTTACAAAGCTGAAACTTGTGATTAATGGCCTGTCTCAAGGTTATTTTTTTTGTGCTGCATGAAAAGCCCATGGTTCTTTATATACTGTTTTGCTGGGCTACTCTCAGACACGCGGAGAAAGGGAAAAGTTTGTGAGAGGTTGTCATCCTTGAGCACCACCATATTGTACTTGCAGAGCTTGCAGTACTGTATTGCTGCTTAGCTATGCATGATTTGTTGTAAACAAAGCATTTTCATTCAGAGTATTTGGGGACATTTATCCCTGCTACAGCAGGATGTATTGTGGAATATTCCAAATCTTCAGTTTATGTGATCAATAAATTTCAATGTGTTCATCAAAGTGATGCAAACTTTGTGAAAAATGAAAACAAAATCCTAAAAGTTTGGAGGTTTTGCTTTTCTAATTTGTGGTCAAAACTCATTGATTCTACCCCGTAGCTAAAGATACAGAAACTGCTTTTAAGCACATATTACATCTTACGTTAGGCACCATTTTATGCTTTTGCATGAATACCATTTGGAGGAGGTCAAAGCTATTCCAGAGTGTGTATGTTTCCTGAGAAAGGGCATCCCAGTGATGCATTAATACATAGTCTGATTCATGCTGAATCAATGAAGTAATTTAACTGTTGTGAGCCTGCGGCCAGTGATGCATAAATCAAAAGATAGGGCCTCACAACATTCATGCTCATACCCTGTCAACATGATCACTGCTGCATTCCCTTTATTTATTGTCATTTTCATGACTGGGTGACAGTTTGCCTATTGTAACTACCCAGAACGTGTTTTGTCTAAAAATAGTCCTCTCCAGACTAAAACACAGCAAATCATCAGTTTCTGGCTGAAAAAAATATGGGCATTCATATACTACAGATTGTTGATTTTAACCATTCATTTGCAATTTTGCTGGTTTGGCAATTGGTCGTCAGCCCTGAAAGATCTGTGGCGTGGAGGGCTGTACAACTTTGTTCAAGCTGTGTCTTGACGAGATGAATTCTAATGAATCCCTCCTCTACATTCTGAAGCTTAATCCCTATTCAGAAGGGATTAGTATTCAAATTTATCATAGAATCAAGAGTGATTAGTCGTCTATCACATACAGTATGTCATAGAATATTCCCTGGAAAATATGGGACATGTCTTGTTTATTTCTCAATTTTTATGATATTCCTACAGTTAGCAGGCTGGTGTTTCTGACTGTTGTCATTTTCCATTAGACATTTGTGATTAAAATGTTGTTAAATGGTAGTGAAAACTTTAGGTCTGGCTGCACTATGCAACACTTAGCAGCTGTATGCAAATGATGAGAAAAGTTCTTCGTTTCCTGGGGGAAGGTCAATATGAATTCTGGTTGGGTGCATTGGCTCAGCAGACATAGTTTTGATCCTGCCTGTCTAAAGAAATTTCTAATGGGATATTTGATCACAAACACACACTACAGTGGAAGGCTTGCAACGGAGCTTTTGACCGAAGAAGACTCGTAGATACAGGATATTAGCCAGCTGTGAATCAAATGGTTCTCGAGTTCAGAATAACAGTTCTTAAATGAAATTTCATCACAGGACTCTGTGATGACTAATGACCTAGTAGTCAGCTGCAAGATTCTACATGTGCATTTCAAAAGAACCTGTCTGTCTCCTCCTTTTCCTTCCCAGTCCACATAACAGAATGAGTAGGAAAAATATTTCATCATGGTGATAGGGGTTGGGAAGCACAAATGAGAATTATATTTCTTAGTATTTCTATTAAAAATGAAAATACTTGTTACAATTTTTTCATGTTACTTCCTGATGCAAAGACTACTGAAATCAATGCAACTCATTCTTTGATCTCAATGTTGAGTGGGTTTTGATTCTTAAGAAGGTTGTATAAGAAACAGAAGAATAAGGAATATTTTCATGTCAGAAATAATGGCAAAGCACCTGATTACTCTATTATCAACTTACATTAACCGAGCATCAGTATCATCAGCAGACAGTACCACCCCAGCAAACAGATGATTATACTGAAAGAAGCAAGAACAGCCATGCAAATCAGAACCCATATAATAAATGAGAAAAGCTCTAGGAGATATGACATTCCTGTTATAGCTAACCATGCTGTATCATCTCCCTGGTCACAACAAAGCTAAAGCCAAATAAGTGTGGATTAGGCATGTCAGCTCCACCTGCATAGTATCCAGCTGCACTCTCACTCCGAAATTATGTGTAGGTAAATGAGAAGTATTATACAGTGGAGAAGTATTATACAGTGTATACTGGAGATGGGGAGCTGTTCCCTAGCACTAGCAAGCAGTCATTTCATACTTCAGAGAGTAGAATTAGATTATATTATTTGCTTAGCTTCCTGAATATTGTATTTAGGTTGTGAAAAAGTCTGCTAAAAATCTACTGACGTATGCATATATGTAATGTTTCATTTATGGAACATTCCTGATGAAACATGTGAGAAAATAAGAGATGCAAAGAGTCTAGGGAAGACAATACAATGAGAAAGGACCACAAATGTTTGATTTGTCACAGTGACTGGTCTTACAGTATGTAAAGATATAACTCACCTGTACAGTGAGGGTGATCTATATCTTTATCCACTGCAAGACAATACAGTTCAGAAAGATAATGTGGCACACCAGTGTTAATTGCCATCATCTTCATGAACCCTAGCAGATATTTTGACCCATCTCAGCACATGCAACACTTATCAAATGTATTATTCATCACATATCAAGATTGTGCTCTTCTATTCAAAAATATTGTACTAGAAGCCCTAACAAGAGGGAAGGATGAGAACAGACATATGCACAGCAAATGGTGAGTAAGGAATTCCCAGTAACTAGTGAAATAGTCTATGGTGAACAAAAGATGAAGGAAATATCTACCTCATTCTTGAAATCTGCTTTTTAAGCACAGACTAGAAACCTGATTAAGACTACCACTCCCAACTAGTCAAGTCAGATCACATAGCAGCTTCATCCCTCCCACTGGAGGCTCATACCTGGCAAAATGCCTTCTTAACGCATGCTGTGCTGTTGTTTTGTAAAAAAAATACAAAAATCATCTGATGTCCAATGTGCTCTCAGGGCATCCTTGTTCAGGCAGAGTATTTCAGAGAATCTTCTCCCTGCAGTGGTTTTAGTCTCATAGTCTCTTTTAGTGCTCCTGAGACAAATAATACATATAGAGATTTAGCTAAATCCCTTTTCCAGGTAATTATTGTTTTTTTCTTGGTACCTTGTAGTTAGTATAGCTAAAAAGGGAAATGAAAGAAGAAAAGCTTATAACAAGCTGTCTTCTATTTCTCTTTATATCTTAAAATAAAAGAAAAAATTATAATTGTATGTTGCATCATTTCATACAATTAAAAGAGTAGCTGCTCTGAAACAGGCTGTGAAGGGGAGATTGTGGTAAGAAATAGAAAAGTCAAAATCTGCAGTCCTATTTATCATCCAATCAGAAAGTTTACCACAATATTGTTTTCTGTTCCCTTATGTTCATGTGGTTTAAACACTAGTCTTGTTGATTGCATAAGGGATACTGATTGCCTTACAGGTGCCTCACATTATTTGGAGTTACCTAACTCTTGGTTACATTACAGCCTGTTGGTGCTGCAGCTGGCTGTGCTATTGCTAGCTGTTAGGGATTATGCTGTCTCTATCTCCTGACCAGGTATTAATAGAGTTTCCTCAGTAACTCACAAGAGATTAATGAGATGAAAAGATAAAATACTCCACCTGCTGCAGCAGCCATGAAAGCTGAATTAATGAGTAAGTAAAAAAGGGAAAAGGAATCTCAAGGCTTCAGTACTGAACAAGCAAGATCAGCTGCTTATTTGCCTCAGCGCCTAATGATGCTGGTTGCAAATGAGTTAGTGCTTCCTGAATTAGACCACTAGTAGACAGCCAATCTTGGGAAAATTATGCATTACTGTGATAATTATTGTATACGATAAAAAAATGCCTATCTGTGTTCAAGACTGTCTAAGGAAAAATGTCTTATACTCATTACTCCATTGTGTAGTATTTAAGAACAGTAAAATGCCTGTTAAAATACACAGTGGAATAAATGCATTGATTAGAGTTTTAGTAGGATGTAGAGAAGGCACATCGGATATAACTTTCACGTGACTTCCCAGCATTTTCTTTGTAATGTGAAGGAAAAATATTTATTACATTAAACAGTTTAACAGCCATAAGCTTGGCTTCAAACTGTGTGACTCTAGCAAAAGGTGGAGAAAGATTCTCAATCATTATTGCAAACATATTACTAATCTTTCCTTGAAATGTGCAAACCAACAATTTATTGGCTTAAAATTAGACCCATTAAATTTCCCTGTTATGTTTAAATTAATGTAAATCTTAGCAATCCATATCTAAACAGAATCCACAATTACTTTACCAAACAGGCAACTTCATACCCTCTTTAAATAGGTAAGCCTTCCAGCATACTCTAAAGTGATCCACCCAAACTGTTGGTCTAAAGGGAATTCCAGTCACAGAAGATACTGACTGAAAATGTAGTCACTGCTTGTGTTGCTAGTAAAAGGATCATGTCTCAGCAGCCAGGTGGATAGAAATGTAAAGACTTTTACATTTTAAATTCTGCCATTTTAAAACTAGTTTATCAACTCCAACTTTTTTTTTAAGAGCCTCAAAATTTTGAAGACATCTTTTGCAGCTGATTTTTTAAAACACTTGCAGTTTTCAGCAAGCAGTCAGGAACTGACATCTGCAAGCAACAGTTCTCACATTCAGCTACTGACTGCCAGCAGTCTTTCCACTTTCATTTCCATGGAAACTGGGCAAGGAAAGTTTGTGGAAAGATAGTATTTATTTATTTTATTTTATTCTTATTATATTCACCCAACAACTCAAATAGGAAAGATGAGAATTAGCCCACAGCATCCAGAGTAGTTTATATGTGACCAGTGCTTTTACCAGATGGAGTCTAAAGCTGTCACAAGATCTGAAGCTGATTGACTGGAGCTTGCAACTGTGACATTTTTACCCTTTTTGGTTTTGTTTACTGGTAAGTCTCAAAAGCTTCGGTGTTTCAGCAACAGTTTTGCTTCTTAGGTACATACTAAACAGAGGACTAATGGGAAAATGTAGCTTATTTGAGTAGAGATTTATATCCAGTTTCTGGACTCAGCCACTGTATAGCTCATTGTAAGTGTATGTATATTAGAGACAGTAGTCATTCAAATCAGAGCTTTTTGACATCGGAAAGAGAGCCTGCACTTACACAGGCTCTGAATCTGCCCTTTTTCACTCCAGGTTGTAGCTGAACACCACTGAACACACGGGGTTTGATTCTGGATGCATTTCTTTCTCACTCGACCCATACAGTCATATATCTTCACTGAGCTGAATTAACTCATCCTGGATTTACCTGAAAATTAGATCCAGTTCAGTTCCATTGAGCAAACACAAATGTCAGTGAGTACTTTGGAAACCATTGTAACACAGCATTTAGTAATCTTCTCAATGACAATACTGAAACTGCCCAAGCATAATAGTACTGCAAGTTATAGACACCTATCTATTACAACCAAATTAATCTCTCTGAATCTAGTTAGTCCTGTACAACAGTGAACACTGTTTACAAATAAAAAAGCTCCTAAAAAAAATGTTATTCACTTTAATGAACAGTCTTTAAAACTGTGCTGTATCTCATTAGACTACTGTTTTCAGAAGCCTAAGATATTCAAGAATTCCAAAAGTGGCTGGATTAATCAGGTGTCAGTGAATACATTAAGATGAATAATCAAAAAAAGAAACAAAGAAACTATGAAGGTATTCTCATGGTTGGTAATAAAAAGTTCAGCAATTATTTGATTATATTGCAGAATAATTTTTAAAAAAAGGAGAATATAAAAACCCACAGAAGTTTATTCCAGAAAAAAATGTCAAAATTTGTTTTATGAATAATTTATGAATAATTCATCCATCTCTGCACTATACAGAAATGTTCTTGCTATTCTGCACACACATTTATACCATTACTCTAAAGTTTCAGTTCCAGTGGCTCCAGGCAGTATTCAGCAGCTGAATAAATCCAGGACCACAGCAAGCTGCCCATGCAAGCCAGAACACCTAATAAAAAATGTTTCCTTGTGACAGCCCATTTGACACTCTCACCATGATTGTCCAATCTGATCATGGGTGCCCAAGAGCTGTTGAATGAAATTCCTTTTCAGTGGTGGTTGTTGGAATCTCCAGAGTTCTCCAGGACTTCAGACACAACTAGTCACAAGATTTCTGAGGTTACATTCCCCTGTTCACATGCAGAAACCTTTCTACAACACTTTTCTCCACAGCTTTGACCCACGGTGCTTTTATTCCTGTTGCTCTCTCTCTATATCACATTGAATTGAAATAAGCCTTGTTATATTTTCCACCTTTTGTGTCTCTTTGAGATGCCTCTGAACACTCACAGACCAGAATTCCATCTTCCATTGAGTAACATGTTAGATGCAATCTTTTCAAAGATGGTTTGTCCACTTGTTACTAAACCACAGTAAGCTCTTATCAACCATTCTTTGTTACAGTAGACTGCAGACCTCATCCAATATTTCAGAGTTGCTTTAAAAATGTTGTTACAGCTTTCACAGCTTCAGTTCTAGGGGAGCTGCAACTTGAATGTCTCCTTGAACAACATCTGCGGTCTTAAAGTCCAGTGAAACCTTTTGACTTTGGATCATATATCTCATTACTTTTACTAACTTACTCATGAACCTCCCTACATGCCTTAGTATGAAACATCATGTCTTCTTTTTACCAGGAAATACCTAGGTTAGTGCACATAGTGCATGCAGGGAATCTTTTCTAGATGCAGAACAGCAGATAAGAGAAGACCCACAGACAGTTACTTTTCACATATTTTGATGTTTCAGTTACTATTTTGTGGGTTTCATAATGATATTTTATAAAGTGGAAAGTCTGGTCATTTTCACTTCCTCTTTAAAAAATGTAACATGCAATGGTGTTGTTCTCTGTCACATTTCCCTTTTAGGTAATTATATAAGTTTATTGTGATAGCATTCAAAAGGCTGCGCCTGAAAAGTTCTATAACATATGGCATATATTTAACATTGCTTGTGAATTAAAAATAACAGCCTGCCATCTGCCTTTGTGAGCAGATTTTACCAAAGTCTAAATGAAAAGCTCAAAGATGTGAATGTTGTTAATTAAAATATGAAACGCTCAGGTTCATGACTGGGTAAAAGTGCTCAGACTTACCTTACTTGAACCCGAGTCCCTTACAACTTAAACCATCTTGTTTGAGTAGTCATTTTATAGATGAATAAAACACAATATTGAGCATCAAGAACAAGTCTTGCTTTGAGGGAATATATTCTCTACAACACTATTGCCTGTTGATTTATCAGATATGGACTGTATGAAAAGGTGTGACAATAGTAATTTTCACTTTTGATAGTTACTTAGGTGAGCATTTCTATAAAATCTCATTAAATCTCTTCAGTAGCTATTATCTGATGTGTTCATAGTTTTAGCTGTACTAGGGAAATACAGTATCAACAATACCTTCCTCCATCCTTCTCTACTTACTGAAGTTAGAGCTACTATTAATTGATCATTCATTCATTTTTAGATTTAGGATTTCTTCTGCCAAGCACATAGACATTTGTCATTTTTGTTTTAAATGAGGTAAATCTCTAAATGAAATTTCATTTTAAAATAGAAAGTCAAAACATTTCATTTTGAAAATGTCAAAATGAAATACTGAGACTTTTAAAAGAAATCTCCTTTCCCTCAATCTCACTTATTTTTTTGGCTACATTTACTCACTAACTTGTCAAAATATATAATACTAACCTGTCTGACACTGTCTGCCCATAGTATTCTACATTTTACAACCTTCTCACTTGATTATCACAACATTTTACCTGAATTACTTTCTGCTAGTGTACCAGTACCTGTCAAGAGACAGCTGTTCCTAAGTTTTGTCCCCATCACCAGCTGGGACCTGTTGAATCTAGAATATAACTCAAAATATACTCTGCAACAGTGCATGGTAATAGGACCAAATCTCAGAAACACTGTCAGCTGAACTGTAGGTATGCTTTCTATTAGATGTAAACATTTTTGCACTCACTACTTAAATTCTTCACACAGTTTTTAAACTGATCATGTTTTTTGATAAACTGAGAAGAAAGTGAGGGAGAAAACACCACCTCTTTTTTTTCTACTATTATTATAGTACAGGACTTCAGATGTCATAGTGACTTCGTACAGTATTTAAAAGAGTTTGTAACATCCCATTAGATACTACAATGAGAAGAGAGAAGGTGGTCAATATTTCAGTCAATTGCTCCATCCTCTGCTCACGTACGATACCATATCATAAAGCTCCTAATTCAAGAGAAACTAATACTACATATGTGGGTAGAGTGGAATAGAGCACTGTTACCTTTAATTTCCCTGAACTGCTGAATGCTCCCAAAAAGAGGGATTCAAGAATGTAGTTACTACAGAAAGTCTAGAATCTGGTTACTACACAAAGTTAGAATCATAAAATCATGGAACACTGGGTTGGAAAAAACCCAAAGGATCATCTGGTCTAACCTTTCTTGGCAAAAACGTGGTCTAGACAAAATGTCCCTGCACCCTCTCCAGCTGAATCTTAAAAGTGTCCAGTGCTGGAGAATCCACTATTTCCATGGGGACATTATTCCAGTGGATGATTATTCTTATGTGAAAATTTTCTTATTGTGTCAAATTGGAATGTCCCCAGGAGAAACTTTTACTCATTACTCCTCGTCTTTTCCTTGTGACTCCTTGTAAAAAAGGGAGTCTAGATAATTTAAATTCAGTGCTCATTGTACTGTTAGTATTTTTAGAAAAACTTCATTTACTTCAAAGGGTTAATGAAAATAGAATAATATAAAACAAATGTAAGCAAATTCCAGTCTTTTACACAGAAAAGTTTGAGTTACCCTTTTGAGCAGCACCATGAAGTAGGGAAATGTTGAGTTGCAATAAACATATGAAATAGTTAATTGTACGTTAATCAAGTCCAAATAGATTTGCTCTAGACGTAACTAGGGAAGTACTGGAGGAGATTTTATGTTTTATTTAGTTGAAGCAAAAGACTGGTTTTACAATCTTATTCTCTGCAATATGTAGATTAAAGAGCTTGACTCCAAAAAGGTATCATTAGTGGAAAATACAACTTCATGAAAATTCATTTCCTCTTTCTGAAAGGTGCGTTGACATCAGAAAGTGTCTGGCAACAAAATATTTTTGAATCACTTACCATAAAACAGGACTTCTTCTATGACAAGATGACCTGCCTATAGGATGAGGGAAAGGATGTGGATGGCGTCTAACTCTACTAAAGACTTTAACACTGTTTCCCACATCACTCTTCTGGAGAAACTGTCTGCTCATGGCTTGCATGGATGTATATGCTGCTAGCTAAAACACTTGCTGGATGGTGAGGCCT
>VWZY01007838.1:0-10870 GCA_013399075.1 Chloroceryle aenea
CCTCCCTCACATCTCCCTCTCGTCTCCCTCTCGCGCTCCCCCTCTCCCTCTCGTTCTCCCTCTTTCTCATCGTCACCTTTCTCTCGCCTTCTCTCTCTCGCAGCTTCTCCCTCTCACGTCTCTCTCGTCCTCTCCTGTCACCTCCCTTCTCTCTCCCGCCTCTCTCTCTCTGTTGTCGCCTCTCCCTCGTGCATGTCAGATGCAAAAAAAACCCCAATCCAAACCAATAATATTAAATCTAATAGAAATTAACATAAACCAACATAAAATAAGGTGAAGCAAAATAGAAAATCAAATATAAAATGTAGTGAAATATAAGACAGAATTAATGGACCACTGAAATAAATGCAATGCAATGCAATGAATTCCAGTTTCCACTTGTAGTCTTTCTGATTTGTGTTCTTGAAAGTGGTTTTGGAGCTGAAAAGGCCCTAGCGTTTTCAGGCAAATAACAGCCTCACCCCTATCGGTCTGGTCGTGAGTGCAGGAAATGAGAAGAGAATGGAATGGAATGGAACAGTGATGTCAGGTTATGCATATAGTTCTGCATGACAAGCTGTGAGCTGGGTCGGAGGGGTCCATGGGCAGTGCAGGTCCCAGGCACAACCAGCAGACAGGGTCGGAGATGGGCACAGTTCCAGCATGGCTCAGGCAGGTACTGAAGGCCTCGGGCTGAGTCCCCTGGGCCCTTGGTAGGAGACGGGTGGGTGGGTGTCCCAGGCATTGAGGCCAGAAGCATCCCCAGGGCCCTGGTAGAAGGAGACCTGCACTGCTCATGTGCTCTCCTTTAGACACTTAAGGCCGGCCACTTTGGAGACAGGGGATGGCTCAGATGCACCTTTGCCCTGAAGGGGTATCGTTGTTCTCAGGCTGTTGCATTTTGGNTGTCAGGGGATGGCTCAGATGCACCTTTGCTCTGAAGGGGTATCTTTGTCCTCAGGCTGTTGCATTTTGGTGTGTTTTTCCAAGGGAAATGGCTCAGGCATTTCTAAAGAGGAGTACAAGGAAAAAACAGTCAATGGGGACATGAACAGGCATTACATGACAAAAGGATCTGCAACCATTTACTTCAGGGTCGTGTCCTGCTTGAGAGTGAGGCCTTGCTCTTTGAGCCTCACTCATCCCCCTTCTTTTTACAATACCTATCAAAAGGCAGGCAATGAATTGTGGCCTTGGTCTTCCCAGACCTGCAGAATGCTGTTTGTCCTGAAGGTATTGGGAAGGTTAAGAAAACCTATTTGCTTCTTCCATCATTGAGCACCCCAAGGAGGCTGGACAAGATGCAGCATGTCTGTTGAACAAAAGCCGGCGGAAACATTGTGCAAGCATCACGCTTTCAGTCACCTGAGACATGCTCGTGTCATTTCAGTGTCAATAACGACAGTGTTAATGATCCAGGTGGAGGCAGGTACAGTTTTTGCTTTGATGGTATGATACAGTAGACCTTAGACAAAAAGCACTATTTCTGGGCTTCTCTTTGAAATTCTGGTTTTTCTTTTAATTGTCACAGACCCACGGGTGACATGCCTGTCTGTATTCTGCACGTCACTGCTTAGAAAATACATGCTATCATCATCACCTCGATTTAGAAAACATAAAAAGAACAACTAGTCAAGCCTATCTTTTTGAATGAGTTGCTGGCTTAGAGCTGATGTTACTCCTTCAGGGGTAGTTCAAGATACAGTTGCTAGATTTAAGCATTTCAACATGCTGTTAGATATAACACATCATTAAAACATGTCATGTATTGCTGCTTTTATTTCAAATGCTGTGGGTAAATCTACAAACCCTAACGAAATTGCTATAGGCACTGATGGTGATGATTCAGGAGATGGCACTCCAGCCTGGGAGTCATGTAGTTGCCTGCATCCGTCCTTGCCAGCCCGCAGAAAGTGGAGTGCCTGTACCCACCCTGGTTGAGCAGGCATCCACAAGGAGCAAACGATGAGAAGTCACAAGCGATCTCTGACCACACCTGGCTGTGAATGAGGTGAACAGCATCTTGGACTTGCAGGGAATCAGTCACCCTCATGCTGTCCTCTTCTTGGCTCTCCCAAGAGTTTCGCGGTGAACGGGCCCCCTGTTCTGTGTTTTAACAGCAGATTGCTGCAGCCTGTTCTTCCCCTTTCAGAAAGGCACTGTTGCCTGTGAGGCCGACATTTGGATTTTCCACACAGATGCAAAGAATTCATGGCAAGGTGCTATGCTGCAGTGATCCATCTTTTGTCTGCCCCACAGTTTACAACCTGCGAGAATACTGAAGCTTGGGGTCAAATTAACAAGGTACCATTTTTCCACGTTCAGGCACAACAGGCTAAGTGCATCCTGTTATTGCATACCCCTGTTAGTGTGGGGCTTCCCTGGCACTAGGTGACAGCACTTTCAGAGCTTCGCTAGTGTCTCTTGCCTGTTCCTTAGACAAAGAAGCCCAGCTTTGTCGTATGTGTGAGTCTTCTGCAGAGTTCACGACTTAATTCGTTGGAGACCATAATAGGAATATGTCTACACCTAGTATGTAGGCTTCAGAAATCCTTTAAAATGTATTTATTTATTTATTTATTTATTTTACCCAGCAGCTTCAGAAATACACAGGTTAAACAAGAATTCCAAAGAAGCTTGTGTTCCCTTGCCGACTTCTTCAGTATGGAGTGCTTTCTAGAGTCTTAAAACCATTAACTCTACAGTTTGCATTTTGCTGTCTGAAAGTTTGCAGCTTCTGTACTTGCTCAAGTTGATATGAAGTTGCTGTTTTGAAGAGATAGCGATGGAGCAGTCGCTTCAAATTATCAGTTACCACAAGCTGTAGGCATAGAGATTTTTGCAGAAAGGTTGATTCTTCTCAATTTTAACCCTTAAAATACAGATTTGCAGCTAGATAGAGATTTGACATTATATTTGGTTCTCCCTTCTGACTGTTCTTAAAAATGCACTGGACTAACAACTTTACAGCTTGTTAGACATTTACTTGGATTTATAAAATTTTACATGGTGAGGGCAGAAATGGTGACCGGTATTTGGTTTGGGTTTTTTCCCACTCCCTTTGTGTTAAACTGCATTTTCATAGTAATGAAATGCAACAGTGAAGTTAGAAGCTGTGTAAGTGTTTGCTGAATGTGCTGCATGCATATGCACACACACAAAGTAATCAAATATTATTAATTTAAAATGAACCGATTAAATAAATGAGGTACCTTCTGTAGTTGCCTAGGATTAGCATAAGAAAAGGTCAATCTGTGTCATGGTTTAGCCTCAGCCAGCCACAAAGAACCGCTCAGGCACTTGATCACTCCCCACCCTCTCCCAGTGGGATGGGGATGAGAACTGGAAAAAAGCAGTAAAACTCATGGGTTGAGATAAGAATAGTTTAATAACTAAAATAAATTAAGATATAATGACAATAATTATAAAAATTATGTCTATTTGGAGAAGTCAGCTCTTTTTGAAGTGTAAAATTATAAATTACCCCAAAAAATAATCAAGAATCTTAAAGGAATTTGAAGTGGACTCTCTTGTATTCTATTCTTATACACCTTCACACGGTACTTGTAAAGGTACACCATTGTAAAGTTTGTCTTAAAGCCTCTCCTGCACATCTGTCTTTCTGGACTTGCTTCTTTAAAGGTTAACCTGAAAATCATTGCTTGAATTTACAGTAATAATTTTGGAATAATTCCCACATTGTTTTACTTCAAATCACTTCTACATTTCTGACTTGTATTTTAACATGATTTGGAAATATACCAAAAAGAAATAACACAGTAATAGGTTATACAGTACTTGAGTCCAAACTGTAACAGCCCCCTTGTTTACATTCTAATTACATTCTAATTTGTAATTTTCAATTCAGCCCTTTTCACGGGAGTCTTACAAACCAATGACTAGTTCACACCATCAACAAATGTCCACTGCAAATCAGCAGTAAGAAAAAAAGGAAAATAAAAAAGCATTGGGCAATATGCTCTTTCATTCTACATGTGGAGTTTTCAATGTGCAGCACCAAACGGTCTGTGGTGTATCTCACAGAAGTCGCTTTGCAACAGTGTGCCTCCAGTCTTTTCAAGAAACAGAAACAACACTTTACACTAAAGTCTATAGATAAAAAAGCTGTTGCAATAGGTAATGACCTCCCAAGCACATAAAGAAAATGGAATAGATTTATTTCATCAGATAAAATTAGTGATTAGGTCTTTCATATTAGCATCTTTATTTAAATGTTTGTTGTTCTTACTGTGACAGCAAAACACTCATTTGTCAAACTGTGTCTGTAAAGAAGTTTTTCTCCAGCACAAGTGTAATTGGAATAGTAGAGAAGTGATGAGATTGTCATAAGGTTTCAGCTTAAGGGATGAGCTGGTATTTTAAGTGGTTCAAGTAACTCCAGTAGCAAAAAGAGTTTCCAATTCAAGTCTGCCCTCCTCTGTCTTTAATGCAACACTGCTAATAATTTTTGGATCAATTGTATCTTTTTGTAATGAAGTGGAGGAGCTAAATTAACAGAAGCTGATACAAATTATTGAGACTTTAGTCTCAAAACTGGTCTAAAAATGAGAACAAAATCCCACTGTAGAAGAAAACCCACACAGACTTGTTCCACATCCACTCAGCATACTTCAAATCAGACGTCCTTCTTTTTGCTTTACTACTTGTTTTCTCTTTGCTTATAACCAGGAGATAATTAGTAGTTTGTTGAATGCATTTATCTTGTAAAATCTGAGTGTATCCAAAAGCACAACTGTGAATCAGTGACTATGCATCAATCAGTTAATTTTCAAATATTTCATTATCAGAAAACGTTGTTTCAACCACATTTAATTTTTTGTAGATGGATGCTAAGAAAGACTATTACAACAGTCACTGAAGAGAGGAAGCAGAGTATGACTTTCAAGTACAGTTCTTATATTTCAAATACACCAATTCTCTGTTCTGTATCTAAGAGAAATATCTCATTTTGATATGCAATGCTGTCAACTGATTGCAAAGACTTAGATTCTCAATTATATGGTTGCCTCATCTTAATGCAGTGTACTCAGGTCCAAACTGGTAGAAAAAACAATTATACTAAGAGCAAAGACTGGTTTGGAAATCAGAATATATTCACTGTTTTCGTCATCTTCTTTCAATCACAGTAGAATTGCCTAAAATCTCCACCTTTTAAGTCCTTTAAAAGCTTTATAGATGTGTGCTGTTATAACAACAAATTCTTCAGCAGTGAAAACCTCATTGAGATCTGTTGAAATAAAAGGTGTGCATTCAAATATCTTTAAAGGAAAATCCTCCTAAAGCCACTGAAATCTTCACTGCTCAGATGCTAAAAACAAACAAACAAAAAACCCCAAACTTAATTTAAAAACAAAGAATGAGTAAATATGGGTGTTAGCTTTGGCCTCAGAAAATCCTTTAATCCATCAGATTTTTGCGTATCACTAAAAGTATGCAAGGAATCAGAGGGCTGTTTTCATCCTTGGCCAAGTACTGCAATCATAAATCCACGCGTTTAAGAACTGTTGTGTTTTGTGTTTTTACCTCTGGTAAAATGTAGCAGGACCTTTACAGGCAATGCTTTGTATTTATTATTAAATAAAGATGGGGAGAATGGTAATATTCAATTCTCACGCAAAACAGCAATTCTCAAAAATATCTAAGAGCATTTGATGAGGTTCTGTTGAATGCTGTCTCACCTCAGACCGCTGTTTTTCTTTCACTGGCCCCAGGAGCTGTAATAAAAAATAATGAAATTATTACTCTGCACTCAACTCCATATCATCACGCGGTTTATTTTTAAATAAATACATTGTATAGTTATGGTACTGAATATACAAAATGACTACACTTTGCCTTTTGTTCCTACCACTCTGATCATTTTACTGATTTTCTAGATACACACGAGACAATGCCACTTTTCCTGGAAATACCAGACAGGGGCCAGAGTACAACCAATGAGCATCACACACAAATTTATATGAAAGAGATTCTAATCTGCACAGAATTTTTTTATTTGCAATACTGCTCTGCATTCCAAGTATGTTTTGAAAATACGCTAAATGCAAATCTCAAACATATTCACCCCAAAGTAACCTAGGTCTTAAAAACATTCAAGAAAGAGACATTTCAGAATTCTGACATTTCCCACATGATTGTACAGCCTTAGTAATTTTTATTTTAACTGTAGTGCTTTCCATTTCTATTTGTCTCTTTGTGGAATGACAGGAACTGTTTCCCAGACAAGTAGTATTGCAGAGTATCTGGGATTTATTAGACTCAGTGAACAGGAATACTAAAATGGAATGGAAGAAAAGGACCATCATCATGAGGGCACAATAAAAATGGAAAGTTTAACTATAATAATACAGTGAAATAAAAAGGCTAGTCATAATCCACTACCGTTTTTAATGACGTAGTAAAGATATAGCCTGTAATGGAAATCTGACAAATACCTTTTGCTTATGTTCTTGTATTATTTATATTGATTTACAGTGAAATCCTCGAGTATGAAACATCTACCACTGTATCTTTGAGATGTGAGTTCCTCCCAAACAAGAGTCAAACTCAAACTTTGTGCCTAGGCCTGTAAAATTTCTTATCAGTAAAATCTCAAAAGTGAGAGTGGGAAGTGCGTAATGGAGGCCTGCAGGGATTTCTTGCGTAGAGTTTAGAGGGATTTTTCAAGGTGTCACTTATTTTCGCCTCCTTCAGCATTCTGAGTCGCATGCACTGTTGCATGGCTTGGCTTTGCAGTGTGTTGAGATAAAGCTTTAGAGATATGAAATTCTTTAATCTGAAGTGTATCCTTTGCACCCAAAACCAGACAAGGTAAAGCCATCAAATTATTTCCCTGAGTGAGACTCACGCTTAAATGATTCAGTCACGTCTGGAAGAATCTCCATTCTCTCCTCTACCCATAAAAACTGACACATTTGGCTGGTTTACAATCAGTGTTAAGTGATACTTGTTTGCTATGAAAACACAGCACTGTGTGAATTACTGCTAATCAAGTTAATAAAACAGCAGGGAATCATATTCTTGGATGTCCCAGTTAAAACCTCTGCAATTTTATTTCTGATTCAATTGTTATTGCTGATGACATGAACTACGAAGCAAAACAAATTAAGAGAGTTTTTTGTAACAAAAAACTTTCAACACATATGGTATTGCTAATTTTCTCTTCTCACTCCAGCAACTGGGACTCTTGGTGTTCTTATTTGCTGGATAACACCATTCCACATGTTTTTGTCTTCATTATCAGCCAGTAAGAAAAAATAAAAATCAAGTAAAAGCAATATCCTTCACGGAAGTGTTACCACAGTAAATTACAAACATCACCTAGTACCCACAGCATGCCCACAACACCCTACTGCTGTCTTCTCTCGGCAAATCTGCCTCCATCAATTTCTTACATTACTCATTTCTTTGGGTATTACTTCTCCCCTTCAGAACAGCCCAGTGTTCCATGCCCAGTCACAGACAGCGTTGGGTTTGAGGGCCAATTGTCAATGTTTCATTTATTTGAATAGTGCTGTCCCACCAGGCTGAACATGCAGGGAAGATGACTGATGCTTTCTTTTACCCTTCAGCTGCATCAATAGCTCACCAAAGGACTGTTTAGTTCATAGACCCTCTTAACATCTGAGGTGCAAGAGGAGCAAAATAAAGGCACAGAAAGCTTCTGCAGTCAGTACAAACCTTTACTGATGGCACACTCTGTTTGTTTGGGGGTTTTTTGTGTGTTGTTTGGGGTTTTGTTTGTTTGGTTGGTTTTGTTGTGGGGAGTTTTGTTGAAGGTTTGTTGTTAACTGCAAATATAACACTTTGGACAGCCTGAGACTATGGATATGTGACCATGGAAGAAGTGCTGTTTTCCAGTCACTCTCCTTAGTTTACAGACACCCTTTCTCAGCTTCAGTCTGTAACACTATATAAATGTAGACCGTTAGCTGTACAGAATGAGCTTTAGTTGCAAACAAAATGCATGCACTTGAGTTCTTCTAGGCCACAGCACTGATTTTGTCTGCAAAAGAATTGTGGCAAAGAAATATTAGCTTTCTTGCTATTCATATCCTGGCTTTTGCAGTTAAATAAAGGAAATAACCTTGAAGGTTTAAGTCAAACATTAGAATTAACAGACATGAACAATGAGAGCTATCAAGGAAAGTTTCTGTGCTCTGAAAATTATTCCTTGACTTGGTGTGTGAAGGATAGAAGAGAAGCAGCTGGTGCACATGGCAGTTCTGTGAATACCCTTTCTCATCCACAACACAAATGTGCTGTATCACACATGTTAAACCAATTTCTATGCAAAGGAGACAGAGCTGTTTAACCATTTGGATCCGTTGTTTAGTACATTTGACCTTCTGAATCCTACTATATACTAAAGTCACAAGAAGTTTAAGGAAAATACTTGCTGAATTTAATTCCAATACAGTGAGTCACATTTTATTGTAGTATTTTGTAAGAGGTTATTAACAAGATGCGTACTGTAATGAGCAGCTGGGTTTGTATGTTTAGAAAGAACAAGCTGTAACAGTCATTACATTGTGGAAACAGATCCAATGTGGTCTCGTTTACAAAGGAAAATCAGATACAAAATGATGAAAAATAGGTTCCCACAGCAACCACTTCTCTTCCTTTGCAACGGTTAGAAAACAAGGTTCATTGGTTTGAGGGATTTTTCTCTTTTGAGTATGACTACCCATTACTGACAAACAGATGCGCCTCTTGCACTGCACTTGTCCAGAATAGTAAACTTGTTGGTTTGAATGTTTGCACAATTTTACTCGTGAGTACTAGTTTGAAAAGTTTGACAACAGTGATATACCAAGAAAACCTGAAAGTTAACGCAAATCTATGGATAGAAATTCTTGTTACCTCAGTTTCAAGGTAGAATTCTCAGCTCAAGTAGAAGACTATGCCTAAGATAATTTAACAGTAGTTATATAGTATTCTACTACAGGAGCAGAAATACATCAATCCACTGATGTACAAGGCCAGATATGACAAAGTAGGAATATGTGACTGAGCTGCTAAGTACAAACTCACCTTTAATACTCTCCAGAAAAAAAGCAACAGACAAAGTTTCATTAGTGCATCCCATAAATTATGGATTTGTTACTGAAAGTGCTCTATTAGTCTGGAGACACTGTTCAGAAGTAACAACGTCTTGGTTGATAAACAATGAACTGGAAAAAGCCCTACCTGCAAAATGATCCTGGGAACGCTTAATTTTTTTTAAGTGAAATGAAGATACCTAGATAGCATTTTTCTCCCTATCCTAGCAGCTTACCTGCTGAAGAAAGAGTGGAGCAACCCAGAACTGATTGTTCAAAAACATCATAGTGCAAAACTAACTCTTACAAAAAGCCAGTCAACACAAGATGTGCTTCCATTACCATGTGTCAGTATTTGAAGCATGCTTTGTTGCTGCTTATGTCTGGGAATGTATAAAGAAAATATGACGTATGATCATGTCACGTGCCATTTGTCATGAGGGCATATTCTGCTGGGGAAAGCCCAAGCTCACAGTCTAACCCTTCTTTAGGGATAAGCTATCCAGTTTATATAGAAGCCACTCATGAACTCTTAAGCCTCCGCTTTACTTGTTAGATATCATTAAATTGTCAGTCAGATGTCTACAAATACGTTTAATGTGTATGAAAGCACAGTGCACATGGACTGGTTTAAAAGAGGAAAGGCTGTTTGTGCATCCTGTAACATGACAGCATGCTTGTGCCACCATGTCACCAAAATACTCTTAGTTAGTAGACTGTGGCAAAAGGAAGCTCTGGACTGCCAGAATCCCTCGTGGGGGATTCTGCTACCTGCCCATACAATTTGCTACCTGTCCATACCTGGAAACCGAGAAGCAAGCTAAGAGCTCGTATTGTGATCATCTCGGAATGGCAGAGCAGGCATTCACATACTGGAAAAGGAAATGAGATATTTGTGCAAATGATATTTATCATAGCCCTAGATTCTTTTTTGCATCTAAAAGTAGCTGACCTCATTATACTTAATGAACAAAACAGCTACAGAACTTCAAGTAATTGCCTTAGGCAAACCAATACACAACATGCAACACTTTAACTGTGTCTGGACAGTAAACCATGACTATGAATAAAACTGAGTAAATTTCTGTGCTGTCAGGAGTGATTTTTAAGAACTTTTTTCAGAGTTTCCATATGCAATTCCCTCCAGACTGTGACAAGAGTTTGATATAGCTAGCAGACATTACATAGGCTGGCAATGTTAAATACTTCAGCCACATTAGTTAATGCTAGGAACTGGAAGACCTGGACCTAGCATTACAACATAAGGCAACAGAGTACTTTGAGAAAGAATGAAAATGTGGTACAGATAGGACATAACTGGCTGAGGCAATGGCACAGACATCATGTCTCGTAAGTAGTGGTGTCAGACAACTGCCTGATGGTTAGGGACTGAAAGTTAGAAAAGAAAGTGCCTTGGCACTCACCCGGGCTCTGAGGTTGTAAAGACAACAAGCCCTAAGGGCTGTATTGGTATTTTTTAGATGTTACGTCTAAAACCAGAAATCCTCTTCCCATATTTCTAGTCAAGTTTTCACCCGCAGAACTCCGAACTTCCACAGACTGGTGGACACACTGCACAGTCTGGTATCCAAGATGGAGAGGCGTTTCCAATTACACCCAGAAACATTTTTGTTATCACTCCATCTCTACCTTCGACTTACCAAAAGGCATTTCCTAGTCTCCGAAGGTGGCGAGCAAAGAATGCGCGTACCTTGAGAGCTCTGGGAAGAAAACACAAACACATAAATGCGGGAGCTACAAGTCGATGAAGGAAGGTCGCAGCTCTTGTAACCTCCTCACCCTGCAACAACCGCCCCGATTCGGGCGGG
>VWZY01007838.1:11858-28385 GCA_013399075.1 Chloroceryle aenea
GTTGAATTTCCAGCTCGGTATAGGTTTCTCCCAAAGGGGTGTGGGTTTTGTTTCCAGTCTGCTGTGGAACGGCCAGGAGATGCCTGGATGTCGTGTTTGGTGCCCAGGATCTGTTCTGCATGTTTCTGTGATGAGACTGTCTTGGTATCACCACCACATGGTAGCTCTTCCACTGAGTTTGGGCTTTATGCCCTCAGCTGCCTTTGTCAAAGAACCTGACCTACTTAGTGTGTGCAATGGACCTGACACCCCTTTACGAGGGGTTCCAGGAAGGTTGATCTGTGCAGTTCGTCTGGCTTACTTTCTGCCCAATTCTCTGGGGCCTTTTGGGAGAATCTGCATCGGGCTGGCATCTGTGCCTTGAATGCAAACGTGAGGGAGGGTTGGGAGCTTAGTGTGTTTACAGTCAAAGCCGATAGGTTATTTTAATTCATTGAGGGGAATGCAGTGCACAATCTGTAGGGCTTTGATTGTTCACATAGTAGTTAACAATCAGGAAAAAGTTGGTCTCTTCAACAGTTGCATATGTGCTTTAATAGTGTTATGAATAAAGATTTAATTCCTTAATTACACCATATATCACAATAGCTACAGGTAAAAAGAGATCCCTTCAAACACTAGGGAAAAAAATAATTGACAGTATTTGGTTTAACATTTAATTACATTTTCATTTACTTTATCAGTTATTTTAGAATTTCAGCAGTGTTTTGTGAACACTGTTCACAAAATTGTTCACATTTTGTTCTTGATGAAATTTAATTTTTATTATGCTTTTATGACAGTATCTATGAATATGGGAAAGATGCCGTTTGTTCTGAGGAACCAGAGGAAATTAAATAAGTTACGTCAGGTCATATAAAGCCATCTTACCATGTTTATAGTTGCACTAATAATGAGGTGCCTAACATATTTCTGTATATCAGTGTAGCTTAACTTCATACCTCCAGAAAATAAGTGTGCTGTTTTGCATTCTTATAAATTTGTTTGCTGTAATGAAGACATTAAGTGCAAGCAGATGGGAGGGAGACATGCAGGTGCCACCTTTACTTGCTATAGACATTTGGAGGAGGTGGTGGCATGCGCTCAAAGTTTGTAGAAATGGAAGAAACTCTTTTGTACTAGAATTACATTTGAATCTGGGAGGGAAGATGTGATTCAGTGGAAGGGCAAGAGACTGCACAGTTGTTGGTGTCACTGATTCAAGGTAAATTTTTGTATTGAGCCCTGTGTATATGAAATATGTGCGAAACTAAACGAGGGAGCCTGGTATGTGAATGTGCAATTATAGGTCATTGCTCATTTTTTTCTTACATTTTTTTAAACTTGCTTTGAAGTGTCTGCCTCTGTTTTACGTAGGTAAATTAGACTAGTGCACTTTTGTTAAACCTGACTTGCTTATTTGAAAGTCCTGGAGTGGGGAAGGGAAAGCCAGAAACATTCACACACGCAGTCTGTGACTCCTAATACAAATGGATGAATTTGAATGCTTTTTTTCTGGACAGTATGGCAACCAGAGACTGTGAGTCAGGAAGTTTAATAATCTGAAATCACACAAGGTTATCTTCAAGAGCTAACCCAGTGCCTGTGATGTTAATAGAAGTTTTTCCATTAACCTTCATGGTCTGTGTTTCAGGCAAGCTGACATTAATTATTTTGTTTCTGGAAACAAGGGAAATACTGTATTTTTTGTTTAACATCCATTTCTAGCTACTAAGTGTAGGAGTGAGTGGGAACAGTGCATGAATTGCATGATGCTTTTAGTTTACAGTCCAGCAGGCAGATGTATTTCATACACTGAACCTTTGAGTGCTTCTCCAGCGTACTTTTGCTGTAGTGAATTGGTATTTGAGTCACTGTCTGGGTGTGAACTCTTTGTAGTTAACTTTCATTTCATTTTCCTGTATGTTAGTAGATTGACAAACACCTTGGGTTTTTTGCAAGCTTTAGTACTCAGTAGCTTTTCAGAAAGTAACAGTAAAAATAAAAGATTTTAGGTTTAATCAATTTAACATTTAGAATTCTGTCACCCTAAATTGAGTGAACTGTTACACTACTTTTAAGTTCTGCATCAGATGTCCTTGCAGAACATGGCCTGCTGGTCTTCAAGGTGCTCACTTTACTAGTTTTAGGTGTCAGTGTTGTTTCTGCGTTACTAGGTTGCTTTCTGAACAACATTTGGGACCCCTGTGTGTTTGTAGATACTTAAGTCTTGGTCTTTGGGGTAGATAACTTCCTCCATCTTTTGTAGGTAGCTGACCCTGAGTTTTAAATCAGATAAAGATATGGTTAAGAATAAGAAAAAAACTCAACCAATCAAACAAAAAACAACCAAACCACCAACCAAAAAAAACCCTGTACACATTTACTTTCTCTGCTTTCTAACCCTGATAAGAGTTTGCAGTTTTTATTCAGGTTAGTGCATATCTTCATGAATCACAGTTTTCTCCTCAGTAGGTTTTCTTTTTTATTGAAATTTATTGGGCTGGAATAATTTGATAGTGATTTAACTATGTAGGAGTCTGCACATACTTATATATAAATATGTATGTAATATATGTTTCACTCCAGGTTTTAAGAGAGGTGCTGATCCTGGAATGCCTGAGCCAACTATCTGGAGGTATGTATGGGTTCCAAATGTACAATTGTACAAACCCAATGCAGATACTTAATGTTTTGGTGTCATCTCTGGACAGCAAGAGTTGCGAAGGTTGCTTTCATCCGTTGCTTTAAATTGTTCAGGATGAAAGCATAGCTGGTTGTGGCTCTTGTGTCTTGAGAGATACAAATAAGAAGACAGCAAAACACAAGTTTGTGGGAGGGCTTTTCTCTTAATCTTGCATGGCTTCTACTATGTGGGCTGTAGGTACCTTTTGAGTGGAAGCTACCCTTCTAATCTGTTGTAGAGATAGTTTATGCATGTTTCTGCACTGAGGAATAGCTTCTCATCTTTCTAGCATGAATTTAAACTGAAATCTATTTTCCTGTCTTACAAATACAGTGATAACTGCAAAAAAGCCACATGAAATATCCTTCAATATTAGTCATTGTCATGAAGTAAAGTGCATATGCTCATGCTTGCCTCTTTCTCATGAGACTGTCTGTGCTGCAATGTCATGGCTGTAGTAATACTTGAATTCCTGTGGTATTTTGAGTTTTACTGGAGGGCTTACATGGGTCAAACCAATTAAATTAAAGTTCTGAAGAAAATGTGACTGTTCTTATTTTTCTTGAAATACCTGGTTCTGCACAGTAACCAAAGTTACTCCCGAGACAAATAATTGATGAACTGTATTGTTTGCGAAGTTATGTATTAACTCTTCTAGCTTCACGTATACAATGTATACGTATCCCATCTTTAGGATTCAGTGACTCAAGGGAGCTACTATTTAACAGTAGACAATATGGGGAGGGGGGAGGAAGCTACTTTTGTAATACTTTCTGTTGTCTTAAGAGCTAACTTCCTGGAGTCATTTGTTTGCTGACAGTGTTTCCATGCTTAGCTTCAGTAGCAGTTTGAGGCATTTACAGGGCTGTTCTTCCAGACATGTGTTTTACAAATACCCACTTGAAAACAAGTATATGCTGCAAATCTGACTTTGGTTTCCTCCTCCCTCCCCTTTCAGTCTACTTTGGGGATGAAGGATGTGGCGGTCCTGTTCTAGAACCAGCTGATGGACAGAGAAAAGTGTCTGAAGATACGTACATTCCAGAGGATGAGGTGGACACTAAGACCAGCTGGCTCAATCACCTTGATAATGACATAGGCTGTACATACAACAAAATGGAGTTTATATGGACCTAACTTATTTGCATTAGAGTGTAATTAAATAAATACAGTTTGAATGGATATGCATTGTTTTTAAGTCTTTACATAAGTATACTGTAGTCATTTCTTAATTACAGAAAGAATAACATTGTGGGGGTGGTTTGTTTTTTTTTTTCAAAATAAGTGACATTCAACCCTCATAGTTTTTTCCCTGTTATGATGGTCTTTGGGGTAAAGATTCCTCTTTATCTTCACAGTAACCAGGAAACTGAGCTAATGTTTTAAATACTTCAATATTCTTCACAGATTTCCTGCCCAGATGTTGGTAAGCCTCTGTAGATGGTCATATGCTAACAGGTTTCTTTGTTTTTTCCATTCCTCTTTTAAGTTGTTCATCTCTGGATACATTAAGAATTGAGAGATGTATACATTTTTCCTAGCATAGTAAAAAATACACTTTTCTGGTAAATTTCCCTTTAAATGCTATGTATATTTTACATCATTTGATGGGAGGACAGAATAGAAGTGTTGTGTATGCGTATATGGTGTAATCATGTTATTATTGTAAGGAAAAAGTTATTAATGCATAACTGAAGGAAGAAACCAGGTGTGCTAAACAAGGTCTGTGCTTTATTTTTACTCCAAAGTCTTTCTCTTTGGAATACTGTTGATTGGCTTTGGTTAATTTTCTCTTCTAACATTGAAATGGCAACTGCTTGATTTTTGTTAAAGAGAAGCTGTGTTGCACAGATTACTCTCTCCCCTCTAGGACTATTCAGACTAGTTTGTACCTGTGCAGTGTTCAGTTTGTTGTTTGGTGGTTTGTTTGTTTTTTCAATTGTGTATTGGCTTTGAATTATCATTGCATCAGAAGTATTCTAGACTTTAGATCAGCTTTCTTTTTTTGACCCCATAGATTTTTCAGACAATTTTTACATTAATTAAATGTTTAAGGAAAAGGAGATTCCTCAGTTTCTTATCTGCTATGAAAATTCATGTTAAAATGTTACTGTGTTTAAGAGCAGATATGATTGGAAAGAAAATGACAAGTGAACCAAAAGGCAAAATTGAAATTGAAAGAGAAGATCTGGGAATAAAAAAGAAGTGGGAAATACTTATAAGAGCTAATGCAAACTAGCATGTTCCTTAAAATTCCATTGATCACAGTAGTTAAATAAAATGTAATGAAATAGTGGAATAGCTAATGATAATAGACTGCTGATAGGGGAGTAGAACAATGATTGAACACAGAAGACTTTTCTTGTGACCCTGTATCCTGTTGGTGGTGCAGCTTTTCTAGTGCCTTTTTTCTAATGGTAACTTTAGATTAATGCAAGTGCTCGTATGTCTTAAATTATGAAAGGAGTTCAAATTCTGATCCTTTTTTTTGACTGATCTTAATGACAATAGTAGTGAAATAATCTCTTGGTACTTGATAGCGGCTTTAATCATTATCAGGAACATTTTACTTCTGTTGAATCTAGTGAAATAACTGGAGATATTCAATACCAAGAGAGATGGTATTCAGTGTAAGGTAACTCTGATTTCTCAAAATCAAATTTTTCACGGAGGGATACAGTGGCCAAAATGCATCAGTGGGTGGATGGACCCAAACACCTGCAGAAGTGAAATTCTTGCGCTCTGTTGTGTGTCAGACATGTGGTTTGTGGGTCTTAACCACCACTTGGTTTCTCTGGCTGCTTTCCAAGAATAATAGTATTTGGCAAGAGATAGAGAAATAGGGAAGTTCTTGTCTCTTTCATTAAGTGTTTTACATAAGCATGGATATATCAAGCACAGGCCAGATTCTGTGGCCTCACCATGCTGAAAGTTTCACTTAAAAGTAATTGTAGGTCATTTTTTTTAAACTTTGAATTCTTGGATAGTTATTGCTTGTACAATTCTTACTTTTAAAGTTTCACTTCAAGCTCATTGGATAGCAAATTTTTGGTAATGCATAGCTATTATGGAAAAAAGTGAAATTATTGTTCTCTTAAAATCAAATATGCTTCAGGAAAGTCTTTAGTATAGAACCTTTGCATTTTCAAATTGAGGAGAAAGAATGTCCTTCTTAGTACACCTGAGTTAAGATGAATGCCAGTAGGTAGTCTAACATTTTTCCCTTGTAGAAGATGGTGTTTGATTCAGTATAGCTCTTGGTAATTTAAAGGTGAATGAAACTCCTTAACTAAGTGCTCCCCCTCCTCCCTCCCCCCCTTGGAAAAAAAAAAACCAAAACAAAACAGATCAATCATTAATCATAAGTCTTTGTAAGTAATTATAAGTTAGCAAAAAAGGGAATACAGGGAATTTTTTTCAAGTTTATAAAGGAAGGAATCTTTGGTAGCAATGTCTTGAAATTACTTTGCAGTTACCATCTTTTTCACAAAATTCAGATATGCTTATAAGAGCAGAACAGTGTTCTGTGAAGTTACACATAAAACATATTCCCATGAAGAATCTTAATTCCTTAAAACAACTTCAGCAAATAAGCTAGTGGAGAAGGGGACAGGTCTGGAGCAAAGAGGAAGGACTCTTGTGTTTGTCAAAGCTGTGGACTAGGGACTTGAAATTAGGTGTTACTTGCTTCAAGTGTTTTTATCTCTAATTTTTGCTTTTATATCTTCCTCCCAGTAAAACCTGAGAGGGTTCTTATTTTGCTGTCAGATAGGAGACACTTAAAGAAGAAATACGAGCTTCCCTGCTTGACCATGGTGATCTCTGTCAGAGAGAGTAATCAGTGGCTTTCCCAGCCAAATATGAATTCTTTCCTGTAATAGGGTTTGTGATGCAGTCCTGCGAGACCATGTATGAACTCAGTGTTGGAATAAAAACACTGAGCACAGTTTACTGAAAATTGAGCTGTGGCTTTTGCAGCTGAACTCAAGGTTACACTCTGAGATGTGTGAAATCACTGATGTCTTTCTGTGTGCTGTAAAGATTGTACTAACTTTGAGGTATCCAGTTGATCTTACCTGGAGACAAGAATTATTTGGCTATGTGCCTTGTGCCTTCAAAGCAGAAGTGGCATGTGCTTGTGGTTGTCTTAGCATCAGTGAAATGCTCCAGGTGGGAGGCTGTCTCTGGAGCCTGTTGTGCAATTGTTTGTCACTAGGTACAAGGGGATAAGGAGTGTTTCTATCTGGACCAGTCTTAGGAAGATCAAAGGTTGCTGTCCTTGCTATGCTGCTGCTGGTGGTTTTAATATTCAGGAGCCATTTCTGTATTTTCTTAAAACTGCCTCTGCCATCATTGTATTCGTCTGGAGTCAGAAGAGCAGTTACAACCTGGTACCATTGGGTACCTCAGTTGTGACAGCCTCTTCAGCAAAGCTCAACTCTGAGGAGCTGCCCTTGGGTGAGGGCATAGTAAACGGTGCAGAGGGGGATAAAGGCACTAGGTTCAGAGACACAGAGGAAGGAAGGTAGGGAGAAAGCTGGGGTGCTAAAAAGAGAATAAAGACAAAGAGGTTGGTCAGAAGAAGAATAAAGAGTGGGAAAAATGGATGTTTTTAGAGATGAAAATGTAGTGAGAAGTGAGAAAAAGGTGTGCATGTGACAGAAGGAGCCATAGAGCCTTGTGATACTTGGTGATGCTGAGGGAATCTTGTGAGTTTGGTGGTTATCTTGGTCTTGGTACATGGACTGAGGATCTCCTGGTAGTAGGGTGTGAAAAATTAGTCTGTTTAGTGTTGACAGTAAACAAGAGAGGAAAAAAAAAATCTGGCATTCAGTATAAATTTGCTCTTAGTAAGTTCATCTACAAAGGAAACTACTTGTTTGCTGCAAAATCTCCTCAAGACCTGGCCAGTTGTGAGATAAAAATTAAGCGGATATGAAATTGGAACAAGTATTTAATTCTACTGTAAATTCCTGGTGTAGATATGACTAGTATAAAGTCACTGTCTTATCAAGCTGTGAAACAGGGGGTACATGCTTTTTTTCTTCTTCTTCTTTTCTTCTTCTTGAATTCATCAGCACAATTCACATTAACTTAAACCTATAGTTTTCAAACACGTAAACTCTGCAGAACAAAGAAACATTCATAGTTTTGCCCCAACAGGCCCTTACGTTGGCAATGTGTAAAACCTGTCCTCTTTTTTGTACAGCTCTCTTCCAAAAATGGCTGTAGATGACACAGTGCTTCTTAAGATACGTTTTTGTTGCACTGTACTGTAATGGAAACAGAGGTCTAACACATTTGGTTTTATCAGGAAAGAATGCTAAACCAAACTATATACCATGGATATTTTTTAGAAATATTTCATTACAGACTTGGAATTTAAGCTATGATGACACTGATGATATCTTTGGAAATAAAAGCTCATTACATCTGTTCTCACCACAGGAGTAGAGACCACATCCTGGTTAAATGTCATATGACTAATTTTTACAAGTGACTACTTAATTGCCATTTCTAAATACTTTTTCCATGGTGGTGTGCAGTACAATAGCTGTTTCTTAGTTAAAGCATTTGAGTTACATGTATTGCTCCTTGGTTATGCTTATGTTAATTCAGGATTAGGGAACGGGTAAGACAGAGGGGTTACTCATCTGCTAATCAGAAAAGGATATTTGCTTTCTGATTATTTCTTCTCATGAAGAAATTCATTCCAAGTTTCTACCAAAAATAAGAAGGTTGAGCAACCGTAAAGCGGGGCACAGTTATTAGCTTGGGAAGTGAGATGAGCTCAGATTTGCAATTATGTTTCTGTTCTGTCTCTGTGGGTCCACTTTATTCTTGTAGAGACCCCCCCGAAATGGTGCAGGTTGTGACAGCGCCACTTGAAAGCAGTCCCTTCTGGTCAGGCTGGAAGATGACCTCTACATCTGCCTTTATCCCAAATGGTCTCTCTTCTAACAAGTTTCATTTTCTTTTATAGTTCTGTCCCAGCTCTCTGAGCTATATGATTAAGAGGGACATCTTTAAACATCATTGTATTTGTTAGTGCATATTAATGTGAGATCCACAGCCATAGGCAATGTATGCTGCCTTTTGCCTTTACATCTCTTCCCAGATTGCTAGCAGTAGAAGAGGAGACAAAGACTATTGCTATGCAGTAGTGATGGCATAGTAGCTAATTTTTCTTCTTTGAGCTGAGGATCGGACTTTGAGCTTTCACTAGGTGATTTTTATTTCTGTATGTAACAGCTCAAAGTGATTCCCTCAGGTAATAAACCTGTTAATATAACTTGCTTATACATCATTATTCCTTTTTATATTGTTCAGAATGTAGAACTGTATCTGTTAATATGTCAATTCAAAGGGATAAAGAAGCAACTAATCATAAATACATTTGCTGTTACTGAAACAATGCAAAATTTTGCCCTTGGTGCAGCTGAAATAGAGTAAAATCTTTAAAATGCTATGTTAGGTAAGCACTGCCTGGGAGAAATAAGTATGACAGGGCAAATCAAATACCAGTTTTCCAAATCTGAAGATTAATGTTCCATTTTTTTAAAGTAGATTTTATCAGGAAAGATTGAATCTCCTTAGATTCTGATCAGTGAATAGAAATTCAGATTGCAAAATTTCTGTAGTCTGTTTTCTGATGACCGCAAAAATCAGTCTTGAAAGTATACTAAGATTTGATTCAGTATGTTTAGATTACAGAAATTAGTTAATTTTGTGAAGAGTTCAGGGAGGAAATGGTATTTCAGTGTTGGAGCCTGCAGAGGTTGCATTTTCTGGGGGGTGAGGGAGTGGGTTTTGTTTTTTCTCTTGTCGAGGAGAGATATTCACTGAGGAAGATCAGAAATTATCTAATACTTGACTTGAGAAGCAAGGGTTTAGAGAAAGCTTCCCGCCCCTAAAATCACAAGGTTTGTAGTTAGTTTTATATATATATATTCAGCATGGGTATATTCTTGACTATTAGGATCTGCCTTTGATGCTAATTATTGTATACTTACCTTTCTACCATTTTACCTTTTAAATTGAATTTGCAGAAGATTATTAGTCACAAATAACAGTGGCAAACTTAGGGGGAAGTTTCCTATTGAGCTAACCAACCTAATGGCTCATTACTACTGAAAAGTGACCTTGATTCCCTGGCGGTGTAACTCTTCCATCTCTTGTAGCATCAGCTGTTTTGCTAACCTCACTTGCTATCAACCATTAATAAAATCTGTGGAGGTACCAGAGTTGCAGACAGTTTCTTGCAAGCAGCTGTTGTTCTTTTTGACAGAATTTAGCGTTCACATCACTATAGAGGCTTACTGGGCAGGGGATGGTGCAGCAAACTGGGAAGTAGATCAGGCTGAAATATTTTCAGGTTGTTTTATTTTTTGGGGAGAAGGTTGGGTCTGTTTTGTGGGGTTTTTTTTGATTGGTTGTGGGGTTTTTTTGGCCTTTTTTTGGTGGGGGGGGGGTGTTTAAATTTTTTACACATCTGAGAAAAAAATGGTTAAAAATAGAGAACTATTTTAGAGACTGCCATTGCAAAAAAAACCCACCAACCTTAAGTAACTTTGCATTATAGAGTTTAATATTATGTTGCATTCTCTAATGTTTGGGCGGGGTTTTTTTTCCTCTTTTTTTCTATCATTTTAGTGTCATGTCCGCAGCACCAAGGAATATTTTGTTTTCTTAATGCTGTTTCTTAATACAGTGGGGTTTTCTTGCATACTATAGAGTGTATTGATACTTTTAAATGTATGTTCACCTTCTTCCTGCATTGGGAAAGCAAATTCAGAATTAACAGAATTAGTAATCTATTGAGAATTCCAAAATTTGGTGAAGTTAATGAGTAGGGATGCAGTGGGAACATGGGGAAGGGCTATCTGGGATCTTTGGGGTGAGGCTGGTCCTGGACAGCAGCAGGAATGTGTCTTTGCTGGGTAGTTTGCTTGGTTTTATAGCCAATTACTAGAAGGTCCTGTTTGGTTGTTTTTTTTCCTGTGCTCAGTGTGTTAGCTGTCAGGTAGGTGGAGCTCTCTTCAGTAGAAGTGTTGAAGTATTTCACTTGATAAAAGTAGCATGGTTATTTTTGAGGACTGATTTTTCTAAGAGTTGGGAATGCTCATTTTCACTGTTCTGTTTTTTTATGTGTTTGTGCTGGTCTGCCAACTAAATGTCCATGTGTGTTTATTGATTATTGTAAAATACTTTCTACACAGCAGACAAGAAAAAGGAGAATCAGTTGGTTAGTTTGAGCAGCTTCATAACATATTCAGCAGTGTTTAGTTCTCCTTTGACTTCCATGTAAGTTCCTCACTGCAAGTCTTCACATAGAGATTTCAGCAGGTGGTGTTTATCCTGGGGGCGGTCCCTGAAAGTTGGCTCAGTGACAGTGAAACAATGGCCAGCGAGGCAGCTGCTGCATTAGAGTACCCTGAAAATTGCTGGTGGTTGTGGAGGAGCCACGGGTAGAATGACAGTAGCATCAGCGATATACTGTTCACTCCAGGAAGGACTTGAAAGTTGACCTTCCCAGCCATAAAGTGGTGATATTTGCTCATCTTCTACATCCCAAAATGTAATATTTACATATTTACTAGAAATGCAGACAAACTGGAGTGGCTGCCAGCTGAAAGTTGCTGGTGGGAAGTGTGGATATGTGTCTTATCAATTGCATAAGGTTTCAGTACCCCAAATCTTAGATGCTTCCTGGCATTCAAGGAGGACCTCAATGTGAGTTTAAGCTGCAGTGTGTGTAGTAGTAACCAGTGGTGATCTCAGGCAGCTGCCCACTACTGGAATAGGTGAGACCAGGAGATACCTTGGTTTTAGTCTGTTGGTCTCTTTCTTTCTTCCCCACCCCTCACCCCTCCTGCTGTTCTCACACAGTAATAATATAGTCCTTAAAATGTCAAATGTGGGATCCATGTTTGGGTCTCATAGCTGTTATGGACATAATAAGGGCCAGAATGGTCTCTAACCAAATGGTTACCTGTGAAAGGTAAGCTGTGAAAAAGACAGACCAGTGTTTCCTATGTCTCCTAGAGCATATGCCAGGACAGCTAAAGCAGGATCTTCTGTGTTGTGAGAAAAACCCATTCACCACAGACATCCTGAAAGCATCCATCTTGAGGTCTCTTCATTCCTTCTTGGGATGTTGCACAACTTGAGATGTTGGGTTTACCATATTGGGCAAAGCTGTGGTTTGGTTTGCTTTGAGTCTCTGAGATGCAGGCTCTGGGTGGACAGGTCACTGTTTTGGCATCCCCAGCAGTGGAATGAGAGTGTGGACAATCAGATCACTCAGAGGAAGAGGAGAATTTACAGACATCCACATTCCAGGGCTTGCCTTTCATCTCCTCATCTGTATCACAAGAGAAAGGCTAACTAATGTCCCACCATGTGTAGGGACAAAGCTTGAAGGGCTTCTGCTGCTCGCATTCCTTGTGTGCTGTCAATGCCTCAGTTCGGGTAGGTGAGGTACCTGCACAGGTAAGTGAGGTACCTGCACAGCCACAAAGAAGCAGTTTACAGAGCCGAGGAATGTCTGGACAGTTTGGTACTTGGGCTAAGGACCTGGGGGTCTTCTCTGTGGTATTCAAGAGTATGTATTCGCGTTATGTGGCCTGTCCATGCTGGTGGAATATAAATGACAAAAGACAAATGTTTTAGATCGTCAAATCAGTATGTTGATTTATATCACCTCAGGAAAGAACCTAAGATTTTGGGGTTTCTGTTTTGGTTTTGGGGCTTTTTTCCCTATTTTTCCTCTGCTTCTTCAGGAAAGAGGGAGAGATGTTCAATGAAACTTGGAAAATTCCCTTGGGTGACGGCAATAAGACTAATCAGATTGTAGTGTTTGTGTCAGAGCTGTTATCTTACCATTTTATTTGTTTCAAAGCAATTGCTTGACTTGTAAGCAGATTCTTTAGAACAGCTACAATTTTATGGCATGTTCCTTATTAGATACTTGTTTCTCCAGCGGTGATGCTTTATCATGTTCATTCTTAAGTGTCATGTTCAGTGCCTCTGTTTCTTTTATATCCCATTTTAAGAATTACAGGTTGCTCAGGCAGTCTGTGTATGTGTGCACCTATATGCTATCTAGATAACTCACCTAATTATACAGATATATTTTAAATTCTTGAAAGTGGTTATTTGGTTAATTGCAGGTATTAACTGGATACATTAGAGTTCCTTAGTCTTATTTAAAGTTCAGAAAGGTTACACAGATGTTTTTAATCGGCTTTTATTTGTTCTAAAAATATAAATAAGTTATAAATACCATCCCAAATATTTTAAAAGCATAAGTTATTCAACAATGTTTCTAGCTTCTGAAAATATTTTCTTGTTGAATACATATTAAATAAGTTGAAATTCCAAATAGTACCATTAGAAATGAAATAAAATACATCCTTTGTTTAAATTATTTCTAGGTATCGAAAATATAAATAGAAAACATAAACATGAATAAATATTTTAAATACAATAAATAGGTTCCTAGAAGGAAATGAGAGTGTATATAAATGCAAACCACTGTTACTATTTCTGGTTCTTAAAACAGAACAACACTGTCATCTGCCACATGACAGATTGTAACAAAGGATTGTGCCTGAATTAAAACATTCAGACACTGAAACTCCTGGTATTTTTCAAATAGCGAACAGCCCTCACGGTTTTCTCCATAAATGAAGTAAAGTCTCGGAGGATGAGGTGGGTGGTGATTTTCTGTATCCAGGCCTTAGCGGACTTCAGCTTTGTGCGGAGGGATTCCTGGGTAGCTGAGTCTGGGATGATCACTTCATCGGGATTGATCACCTGTGAGAGACAATATCGGGGTGTTCCAGTTAAAACATTGTAATTGAGCTTGTTGGAGAGCATCAGTTTATACGTGTAATATGTTCCTGACCTGTGCTTCCCTACAGCCCTGCTGCTGCGGTGGGGTTTGAGGTATGTTGATGCAGGCATCACTGATTACTGAGGAAGAATTAGAGGGTCTTGCCTGATCTATACTGCTTGTTCTGGTTGGAACTCAATGTCTGGCATTGCAGTCCAATGTGAACCAAACAGATCGAGGCACCTCACTTTCTATCTGCCAACTGTGTGGTTAGTTGGGAAGATCCTGATCCTGATTTGTCCGAACCTGTGCTGGCTGCTACATCCTGAGTCATAAATTAATTGGATGACATCTGCAGTACTCTCACATCTTGTAGTAGATTAACAGTTTCCAAACATGCCAAACTTGTTTAGCTGCTTAATTCTTAACTTTCTAGGCATTTAGGCTTGTGGGAGACCTATGTGTTACCAACTTTCACTGATGTGTGGGATCCTAACTGCAATATGAGTAAGAGGAGTTATGTACATGATGCTGACAGCACTGGACACCTGATACACAGATGCCTTTTAAGAACTTGTACTATGAGTTGGGTAGATGACTTCTGAAAATGAAGCTGGTTTAGTTGACTAGAAGTCTTAACAGTAAAAGATCTGCTAGAAGCCTAACAGTAAAGGATCTGCTTCATCCTGGTTTTAGGATCTCTCCTACCCTTTAACAAGTGACAAAAGCATGTACATCTCGTTCTGGAACATCTGTTTTTGTAAAATTCAGTAAGGTAAGAATAATCTTCCTGTCCAGACTACTTGGAAGTGGGTTCTGATCACACACATGGTGATGGTATAGCCAGCTCCTTGGTGCATGCTGTACAAGTTTGTATCTGGCTATCTGAACAGCTGTTGTGGTGATGGATGTACCTGGCCACAAGTGACAGATGCTCTCCTTGCCTTAAATAGTAGATGTACTTCTCAAAATAAAATTTCCAACCCAGAGATCAAGACTCATGTCTTTCTCAAAAACTCTATAGTTCCTACAAGGGCAGGTTTTCTCTTGATCACCATGTTTAATTCTGCCTGTTCCCATTACACTGATTCTACTAATTTTCAAAAAAAAAAAAAGGCAAGTCTCCTGTTATGAAACCAAACTTTCTGCAAACTAGTATATCAAGTTGGAAGCCAGCAGTCAGTTGCTGTCTTAGGACAGGACTATTATTCTTAGCTAGCACAGTGTGAAAAAGCAGGTCAGCTCCCTTTCACTTAAGGAAAGACGGACATAAATAAATGTGTTCGGAAAGGTACGCAAACACACAATGGGCTTTTCAGATGCAAAAAAAAAATACTTTGAAGGAAATAATGCCCTGGGATTTCTGCAGTCCTTATTCACCTCAGTGTTTCTTACTCAGGCAAATAGTTTCCCTGATGACGAAGGGAAGTACTCATGTTAAGGGTTATTAACATGAGTAAGAACTGCAGGAATGAAGTGAATTTTTGATCTTTCAAAGCTCTCCAAAACAGAGAATGACTGTCAGAAATGAACAGCATTTAGTTTACCGAATCAAAGGAGAATCCGATCTTTTAAAAGAAGTTTGGGTTTTGTTTGGTTTTGGGTTTTGTGTTCTGTGTTTGATCTGGGTTTGTTTTGGTTTTTTTGATGATTACAAGCAAAGCGTGTGCTTTTCAATAGGCAGCACCTTTTATTTAGTCAAGTTATTACTTGATGTTCTGAATTTAACTGTTCTCCTTGAATTTTAAGCTACTGATATCTCAATATACCATACACCTTGGATTCAAAGTTTGTTTTGGAGAGTTTTAAAGATAAATAGTATTGTAAAAATGTATTTGCTTTTATTTAAGTGTTTTTTTAAAAAAGTTACTTATTTCTACTTCTTAGGGGTTTGTAGCATTAAAAAGCTTGAACTGAACTGCAGCTCCACAATTAGGAAAAAGCTCCCTGAGAAACTTCATAGCTTAGCACTGTTAGTATATTTGTTCTTAAAACAAGAACACATTTAATTGTTGGTTTGGAAACTAGAAATGACAATAGAAAGTTGGAAGAAGAGTCGCTTCTTCAAGAAAAGAAAGCAAAACCTTGTGAAACTGGTATCTGGGCATAAAGAACCACCACCTGTTTCCACTGATGGAAGTGGGAACTGTTCAGCTTCGTGTAGCATTCTATTTCTCTGACTGCACATCACAGCTACCCCATAACAATGAATTTAAAACCAACTCACCATCTGTCTTATGGTGTGTGCCAGGTGCTCTGTACTATAGCACAGTGATTCAACATTTTGCTTTTCACTAGTAAAAGTTTCTTGTACGTATTCAAGGTATGTCTGAAATGTGTAAAGCCCACTGGAAATTTTCCTCAAGCATTTGTCCTGAAATGAGAGAAAGGTGAGAAAGTCACTTAGAGCTCGCAAGCACCTCGATCACAATATATTGTGGACACAGCGCTGGTAAGTGAATGATGGGCGCGGAGGTCTGTGCCACACCAAAGCCAGATGGAGCTGACACAAATCAACTTCCACAGTTTTTTGTGCAGGTGAAAGTTGCTCCGGGTGTATAGGATTAGACCAGAAAGGAGAGCGGTTTCTTGCCTCATTGAAGCCGGCGAGCAGACACCCATCTTCCTCCGTCACCTTGGGGAGGTTGAGGTTGTTCTGGACGAGCATTTCCATGCTGTTCTCGCAGACGGTAAACTTCTCGCACATCTGGGGAGAGACACGGAGAGGTTTCGTCGCACCTTGGCCGGAGGCAGCCGCCTTCGGGCCGGGTGTGCACCGTAACTCCTTGAGGGCCGGGCCACCCCCTGCCGCAGCCGTCGCCGGCTCACCTGTCCCGCCGGGGCAAGAGCTGGAGTCTCCCCGTCCCGCTGTTGGCAGCGTCTGAGCCTCTACTCCAGCTGCACGGCATTGCAGTCTCCAAAATCATACATACCCGTTTTATATGTTTTATATATTTTAATGTTTTATACTTTTTTTTTTGCATTATGTAGAAGGGTTTTTTTTTTATTTTTAGATTTTATTTTT
>VWZY01007838.1:28407-110608 GCA_013399075.1 Chloroceryle aenea
TGGTCCTAAATTTACACGCAGTTTATGTGTACTGCATATGGGCAGGGTAAAATACCCTGCGTTCATACATTTTAAACGCACAGGGAATGGACCAAAGCCATCTCCTGCAGCTCCAGTGTGAGGATGGTTGCAGGAAATGCCCGCAGTTCCCTGTTATCTGCTGCCTTATCTCTTTCTGCTTACTCGGGAGGTGTGGTAGGAATTTTAACCTTTGTCGGGGGACTCTTCACCCAGGTCAAGTGTGCCTATTTGTTTCAGTTTTGTAGAGTGTGGACTGAGTCAAATGGTGCAAGAGATGCTGACATTGAATTTATGGAATGTCTTTAACTGATTTTGGCCAAACTGATTGATTGTTTGTTTGTTGTTTTAATTGAAACTGGTGCATATAAGGAAACTGGAGAATGACCTGATTCTGCTTGAGGACGTGCTAACAGGAGGGTGCAGAGTGGGGAGAACAGAACATGGGGCATAAGAGAGATGATAAGGATGATACAGTGACTGAACTTGTGTGTCCTCATTTGGATTCTCTCTTTCGAAAAAAGCAGATACTGTGAATGCATTTTCTAAGAGCCTGGATAGAGAGCCTCTAAAAAGAAACAGGGTACCACTGTGGAAAGGCAGCTGCAGTAATTTTGCTCAGTACAGAGATATTAGTGCTGAAATGCAAGTGGGAGAGAGCGATTTTCAACAGCAGCCATCTGTCTGTGCACAGTTCCATGCATGCAGCAGAGGGGAGCCATAGAAATAATCTGTAATTTTAGCGCTCCCTTACCAGGTCTGTGGTGTTAGGTGTAAGAATAATGCATACCAGTAACTGTATGTTTGACTAGTATCTAAAGATCTGATTGCAAGATGCCAAAGGATTAAACCTACTGCACCAGATGAGCTCAGTGTTCCAGAGAAGCCCACTATTGGCCTTCTGATAACCATCAGGGGCAGATAGAGAAGGGATGGGCAATCCTGCCTCCCTTTCGTTCCATTTGTGCTAGCACATGGACATACCATCTTGGAGAGGGATTTCCTTCCACTGCCAGGCAGCTCACAGGCTGTTTCCTGCAGACAGCCAAACTTTTCCTTTACTTAACCCAAGTGAAAATACTATTCCTAAAATCACTAAAACTTGGTAGAAGGCCACATTTCCTTAATAGTATCTTTTCAGCAGGCATTTTGAAATTTGGGTTTGTTTGTAGCTCTGTCATTTTAAATTTTGTAACCATATTTTATGACTTGTCCTTTTCTCCCTGTGTCATGAAAATGTCTGTTCCTTAGCAATTTCCTGATAACATTTTTGTGCTGATCACTACTATATGGGGTTCAGTCTTGTTGAAGTGTGTAGTTGTGTCTTCAAAATGAAATAAAAGCAATATTCAACTGTTGTTCCTCATCTAAAAGCTTCTAAGCCTTCAGTTATTTCTGTCTCCTTTTATATTTTAGGGTTTTGTTTACTCTTGTATATGATCATCCATGTGACTTTTCAGATGTACAAAATATACTTGAGTGCTCCAGTGGAAGTTGCTCATTAATGTCTTAAAAACTCAGTTTGATAATCTAGGACAAAGTGTAGCATTCAAGGCAGGGAGGAACTCAGATGTACACAACAGCATTAAAATACTTCTGCTATTACTCTGGACAATTTCTTATGGAAAACCTTTTTTTTTTTAATTGGTACTGCACATGAAAGAAATACTTAGTGCTGATCTATCTATCTATTGTAATGGTTCAAGTTTGGGGAGGGCTTAAAGGGGGTTAATTAATCCACACTGTAGAATACTGAGTTACACTGATTTGTCAGGCACATTGTTCAAAATGTAGTAAGCTCTGAACAAACAGTGCTTGCTCATGAGTTAGCTACAGGTCAGGAGATTTGCCTGTTGGTACTTGAAAGTATGTAAGTACTATACTGAGACTCTAAAGTATGATTTCTAGATACAGAAGTTCTTTCCCACATAGCCTCTTTACAATACTGCAGATTACTGTTCTTGTGTCCTTTTGTTGCTATTGTTCTTCATTTCACTATAGAGGTTCTTCTTTCCTTGTCATTTATACTATCAATCAAATGGCTGCATTCTGACATAGAAAACCTTTCTAAAGTGGGATTTCAGAAATTCCTAGTGTTTATCCAACTTTTCCTTCTTTCTGATCAATGAGCATTATTACTTTACATTTCTCTGGGAGCAGAGGGGACAGTTCTAAATGTTGTAAAAAAGCTCTCGTCTCAGGCCGGCCACACATGAACATTACTCCTGGTTACAGTCACAGGTGAGTTCATAGCCAGCATCATCCAGGATCATCCCATGCATCACCCTGATTTTCTAGGATCAGTATCATAACTCACAAACAGTTTCCAGAATGGGTTCTGTTTCTTCTAGAATTGCTCTGCCTGGGAGCAAGCCCATGCCACTTTTCCTCTTGTTGACCTGGGAGATCTGAAGACAGGAGGCTGTCTTCAGGAGAGGCTAGTGATGCTACTGCCACTGAAGAATCCTACAGACTACAGAGCTGTTAAGATCAAAGCTTGTCACCCCTATTCTGTCAGCCATCAGGACAATGTCTGCAAGGAGCCCTACCATGGACCAAGGTAAAACTCAGTACTACTGGCAACAGTAGGAGACCTTGCTTGCTGAATGCTTTGAGTCAACTAAATGGCTATACAAACGGCATTCATAGATGGAAAAACAATTAAAAAATAAAATAGGAGATTTACTAGGACTGCAATACGTTCCACTCTGATTTGTGTTTGATTTGACTGGTTTTTCTTTCTAATGATCTCCCACTATTTTCCAGAGTAGTACAAACCACTAATATTTATTTGGAGAATATGATTTCAGATTGTACTGTGGATAATAAGAGAAGGATTACAACTAAAAATGTGGTGTTTTCCTGTAAAAGTGCTAGTTTGTATATGGAAGAAAATGACAATTGTCAGTAGATTGTTCAAGTGGGATCATGACAATGACTAAACAAATAACTTCCAAATGTCTTGAATGAGGTGGAAAGCTGATGACCAGTTCTCCTGACATATTTTTGGTTGAAGCCCTCAAGGCTTGGGATGAGTTTCTACAGATTGTGTAAAAAATGAAGATGAGATCTTTGTAGTCCATCAAGATGTGAACACTTCTCCCATCTAGAGCTCATTTCTTTTAAGGATCTTTATATTGAGCATTCACTGTTATTACAGAGTCTTCTAAATGTGTGTGTGCCTCCACTCTACTTTTTCTGGAGTTTTCATGGTACAAAGCATTAGTAACGCTTCAACAGTCTCCATCAAAAATCCGAAGCTTCAAAAAATGGATATTTTTTTTACCCATGCATTTTCAAATAAATGGCCATCACTGGCCTCTCAAGAGCTTGAATGTGTGTGTTAAAACAAGCTGCCCTGTGCTTACTTGAACAGGTCGAACAGATCATTAATATCCTGTGTTCATTTTTCTCATAAGCAAACATTCCTTGAGAAGCTGCACGTCACCAAGGAGCACTGGTGCATTTGAGAAGCAGCCCTTTGCTTTTGTGGCTTCACAAGTTCTTTGGTTCTCTGTTGGTTGTTTGCCAGGGAACTGCAGAGTTGTTTGGGGATTTTTTGGTGAATTTTTGGGATTGCTTATTTTTCTTCCCTAAAGGCAGACTTGCATCATTTTTAAGCAGGACTAGGATGTGGAGTAATAGACATAAATTGTTTTTCTTGAGTGTATCATATGCAAATACCATGAATTTCCATGCCTTAAGCTAAATCAGAGGTTTTGAGAAAAAATTCTTAGTTAGCTTTAAATTGTGTCCCTGATTTTCAGCTATATCCACTTAATCTTGAGAAGGGAAATCATGTCCTGGTCTTCTCTATTCAGTTTACAGGCTGGCAAGTATGCAGTCCTAGGTGGAAGAGGTACTGGAGATGACTGTTCTCGGGAGTTTGGAATGTCATGGGTCACTTTAAATAGACACACCTCTTTCTAATCTAAATGATTGCAGGCATTTTAACTGCAGAATGGGAACATTGTAACACTCACCAGTGAACCTAGATTTGCACTGGGAGCAGTGGGCCTGGTGTGGTGGGTGATGCCTCATTGTCAGGCTGCATAAGGCACCAGGGCGAAGAACTGGTCAAATTAGAAATACACCGGTGGCCTTTTGTCTTTCGCAAGCACAATACCTTGTGTTGTTACCTGGCTTGTTTGCAGTCATCCCTGTCTAATGCAGCACACTGTTTTGACAAGGATCCCATTTTATGAGTATTGTGGTTTATATTATTGTTGGGCTGTGCTGCTGTAGAAAATCTCTGCTCCCTTTTAAAAATAAATTGACTGTAAATTCCACTTGCGTTTAAGGAACTTATTGGTTCCCTTTAAGCTCTCTTCTAAGCATGAAGGATCAGAATTCAAAGAACTTGTATGACAATGGAGAAGAGTGACGTTTTTCAGTCACCAGGAAAGACGATGAAGCTGAATAGAGACCGCAGTGTGGAGCCTTTGTGTATGGGAGGTACTGAATTGTATAAGTATTTATTAACTTTATTGTTTGCCATTTTTAACATAGTATGTTAGACATAGATTGAGTTTTATAAAGTATTAAAAAGGCAAGTTCTCTTTCAAAGGAGCTTGCTCAATGCCAAAGGAAACACAAAGGGGTGTCAATGCTTATCTGTAAAATAATCACACTTGTTAATGCATACGAAGCCTAGTTCAGTTCAGTAACCATAGGATCTATTTCACTCTTACATAAAAGTTTTATGTGTTGCTTAATGAGATATCTGTAGATCTAATTGTGTTTATGCTTGCTCATGTCTAATATTTTGGTGCCCATAATCTCTTTATCAGTCTGTTGCCCCTCTCAGTTTGACTTCTAGCCGTGCATCTTCTGCTTTTCCTGGTGATCGCCTTTCTGTGATGTCGTAAATTACCTACGTATAGCCCAAGTCACTGAATGATAGTTTTTTTCCTGGATAGCAGCAGTTTCTTTCTGCACTGAGAACAGAAGTTGGGTGGTATCTGTGGTTATTTTTGCCTTTCTGTGCAAAATGATGCAAGAGATAGTACTTCTCTTCCCTCAGAGAGTTTTATTTCTACGTCAGTGCTAAGAATAGGGAAATACAGCTGAATGCGGCTTATTGTAATTTGTATTCTGAGTATGAGATGTGTAGACTCTCCAGCTGGAGGGCTATCTTTTACACATGTTATAATGTGGTGGTACTGCTTAACAGAGCCAGTGATAGAAGCAGCGTAACTGAATTTGCCAGAATCAGATGCAAGGCTTCAGTACGTTCCTTTCAGGAAACAACATTTCATTAACAGCTTATATGCACTGGAAATTTTTCTTAAGAGATAGGCAACTAGAAAACCAAATGCACTACTCACCTGCAATAACTGTTGTGCAGTTTCATGAAGGTTCTCTAGCTCAAGGATCCTCTAGTGACATGGTGGAGCTGTTGTGGGGTTTGCCACTTTGGTCATACCTTTGGCTTTACAACCTTGTTGAGAAACCTCAGTATCACTACTCAGAAAGTTTCTTACACATTGGGCTTTTTTATTGTCTTTCTTCCTTTCTGGGTGAGTTCTAGCAAACTCCTTTATTGTTCTAAACTGAATTTCTGAAAGGGTATCTGCTTACTATAGCTGGAGCCCTTTCTAATTACATGCCAGCACACTATAATAGGATTAATAGGTTGTACTGGATCTGTAATCCTCACTTTTTCCCCACTGCTGCTATTGAAGCAAAAGTATCCTTAGGGACCTGGCTGGCTATAATGACTTTGATCCCATCATCAGAGGATTCAAGGAATTTAGGTCCAACTAGATTTTTTCCTTCAGATGGCCAATTAGATTGTCTGGTGCTTTTTGTCTAGATTGCTTAACCAGGATGTGGGAGATGTTGAATCATATCCCTTCCCTATCTAAAGGGCTTATTAACCTAGATTTTCTACTTTACAGGAAAGACCTCCAACTCCTAAGAATAATCTTGGCCAAGATGTTGCCCTGCTCTTAAAGCAAACCATTTTTTTCCAGAAGATCAGGAGTAGGCATCCTACCTTGGTGGGCTGACCTGGTTTCCAGGAGATGTTTGTTCAAATATGTAGTACAAGAAATTCAGCCCCTGAGCAGAAATAGAAAGTGATTTCCAGAGAGTGTTCTGACCTCAGAGCTGTTGGGTAAGCCTGGGCAGGGGTGAGGGCCTCACTTCCTCCACAGACTGCCTTTCAGGAGGAAGAGCTGGTCTGTATGGTGAAACCCAGGAGGGTTGGCTGTTGGATCCTCCTTGTCAAAGGTTCTTTGCTTCCTGGGAGTGATGCCTGCTTTCAGAGGGGAGAAACCTCCTCTCCCTGGAGTTTCTTATGGGCTGATGCAAGAGCTCCTCATGCAGCAAGCCAGCTCTCACTTACCCCTTCCTCAGCAGGGGCTCTGCCCATGCCTGGCAGGGGAAGACCACGGCTCTGTCTGACCCAGTCAGGGGCTGCTTTCTGTAAAGTCCCCTGGTATCGCTCGTCCCAAATTCAGAGCGTACTCCCTTTCCCCCACTGATACTAAAAATACATGTGAAGCTAAAGTTACAGATAAAAACCGGAAGCAGCCTAGCTGAACTGCTCTGATCCGGAAAAACCCCGACTCTTCCCTACGCCTGAAGCTACGTGTGACAGCGGCAGTTCTGGTGTGGTGAGGGAACATGTTGGGTATCTCCCTTTGTACTTAAGCTCTGCAGCGTCAAGCGTCATTCCCTACTGCTCTTATTTGGATCTTCTTCACTGGTATTTATAAATGCTCAGATCCTGGGATTTGTACAGTCTACTTTTTTTCTGGACCTGCTTGTCTGGACTTGCCAGGATGAAGTGCTCAGGCTTTCAGAGCATGACTTTTTGAATGCAGCTAAGTGTGTTCTCTTTATTTCCAGTGATTACAGTAACCATTGGGAAACATGAACAGAGATCAAATACTTTGGTCAGAATTATAGGCATTTTTAAGAAAACCTAAGTTAAACTTTTTGTGTATCATTTCACAGTATTTTCATTATGTGTTCATAGGGGTCTGTGCATTTTCCGGTGTCTAGTTGCATGTTTTATACATTTTGTAAGATTGCGACTTTTAAAGATTTTTGACTTTTTTTAAAAGATTTTTTAAAATTCATATAGAAGACATTCCTTGGAGACTGCTATGCAGTTATCATCTATGTGCTATGTCAACAATTTTGTCTGGGTGCCACATGCCTGTTTAGTGAAATCTGCTGCTTTCTGCCTGATACTTAGCACGTGCCTCCACAATTGTTAGGAGCTTATATCAATGTGGGAAAGATGCTACCAAAAAGAATGCCACTGCCAGTCCGTAGTTTGACTTCTGCCACGAGTCACTTTTTTTGCCACCTCCCATGTGTGTCAGTGCTGGCGTTTGAGCAGCTGTGTCAGACTGGGGAGAGAATATAGTTGGAAACTAAGACACCAAAGGAATTCAATAAAAGGCAGTTTTCACTGGGATCTTTTTGGTGATCTAAGTCACTGCATGTCTGCCCAAATGCTTGTGTCAGCTGCAATGCCTGACTGCTAGAACTGTATCAATAGTAAATAATAAAAAGCACCATGGCTTTGTGTTGGACATGGAAAATGGCTTACTTCATCTGAAAACTGCACTCACATCACCAAGGTAATACATACCCCTGAAACCAGATTGAAAAAAGAGAAAGTCTTAAGACATTGATGTGTTCATCACTTCCTATTAACAGATAAAGCTAGTAGCTAAATTCAATCTGAATTCATTGAAGACTTTCGTCTACTCACCTGCTTTCAACTCCAGATTGTGTTTTGGACATATTTTTGGATCCCGAATGGTCCCAAAAAGGCCAGCCCTACCCTCTGGCCCACGAAAAGCCATTGCACATATTGTACACTGTTGTAACTCCACTGGTTTTGACAAGACTCATCTTGTCCAATGAAAGAACAGTCTCAAGCTGAAGAGTTTTGCAGCCCCAGGCCACTGTTGGTGCAGACTTTGCCTTCCAAAGAGACAAGTGCACAGCTGACAATTTTTTCTACTAAGCACTGTGATGGGGTTGCAAGACCCTTTAGACCGACAATTTAATGAACTCCTAATCTCTGCAAAACAGAACTTTTGAAAGGAGCATTGGTGTGTGAGCAAATGGTGTAGCCAGAGCTCACAGTGGTCTTGAGTCTACCAAGAACCTCTGCGAATTCAAAAGCCTGCAAAGAGTCAGAAAATCAGAGCTGATGTTTCCTGGCTTATGATGATGATAAGAAATGCATGGAAGGCTCCTTTAACATCTCTAGAATTCCATTACTTTTTGGTTCACATTTCATAGCTTCCTTATTGTTGCCTGTATTTAGCAATTTCTGTTTATTGTTTCAGAGAACTGGTCACAGGGGTAATGAAAGTAATTGCTTCTCAAAGGAGAAAGATGAGTGTCGCACAGAGGGAAAGCTGGTTTAAAACTTTCTCAGTGGTGTAGTAAAATTCCTTAAGAGGGTGAACTCATTGGCGATATTTCTATTTAACTCATTATGAATGTGGCACTGTCTTATGTGTAAAAGGAAAGACAGACACATGGATGAAGTGGGAAATGGCTTCTACTATCCATCCTACTTCCTGTAAAATTTGTTTGCTTTTTTCTGAGCCTCAGCTTCTTCTCATCAAGCTTTGAGAAAACTTGTCTAGAAGTAGTACCATCAGAACAAAGGTAGCACAGTGAGAAATATATCTTAATTTTTTGAACTACAACAAGAAAGGAAATGAGTCAGATCGTATCAGAAAATGAGGAACTATGGGCCCTAAGCATTAGTTGATATCTGCTTGATATCCTTCACTTGCCATTGACACAGGACACTTCTTTGTCACGGGACAAAGTCGCTCTTCCTGTTCTGCCACTTCTTCTTTTGAGTTTATCCCCTTAAGCACTAGTAATCTTGATGTAGCTTGGAATAACAAGAAGAGTGTAGTGACTAAATGTCACAAAGTATATGATGGGACCAGGATAGCAAAATGAAGTTCCCCGGTTTCTAGAGTGACAAGTTTTTTGTTTTGAAATAAATTTTTGGTGGCCACTTGCCAGAAGAGATACCTTTTTTCAAGGACTCTGAAATAGATTTTTTTTTTTTTTTTTTTTTAATTTTTGGGGAAAAAGAAAAATAGTTTTAACTGGTTCAGTGATGGCCTTTTCCTGAATAGCTCCTCCTGTCATCTGTAGGAATTTGTAGTGCCATATTGCAACATCCCTTGATACTCCTGAGGTTTGCTATTAATTCCCTACTGGTACATACACTTTTTGTATCCTCAAAATGCCCCCTGCACTTCAGTTATTTTTCACCAAAATGTCTTTTCCTCCAAATCAGCTTTTGCAGAGGATGTTCCTTTGTGTGCACGCAGTAGGCTTCCTTTCAGTGTTAATATAGCATCACCCTATAAAGTATAGACAATTGCAGGCAGCCTGGACTTTGATCTGGACTGAAGAAGCCATGGAATGCCGTTTCCTCAGTTAGCATCAGACAGTTGTTTTTTTTTTCCTGGTAAAGCACTGGAAAAGTCCTTTGGAGCAGCTTGTGCAGGTATTTATTCTAATTCTGCTCTTTCCTATTTTATTTTTAATCTTTTGCCTTTTGCTTTAGCACTTCTAACCTGCCATTCTCAAGCAGGAGTTTGTCAGAAGGAAAAAGGTCACATGAAAAGTATCCTTGTGGTAAAGTACTCAAAGCCAAAGCTACTCTGAAACCTTGCAAAAGAAATATCAGTTACCGTTTTGCATCACCTTAATTTTCTTCCCCTCAGTAATCTGGAATGGTTTTAGTAAATCAGTAGTTATTTACATGAAATATAAATTCTTTTTAACTGAGAATGCTCTAAGAAATCAGGAGTGGCTCCTGGCATCTCCAAATTGCAGAACAATTATCACAGCTGCAGCTGCTCAGCTTCCTTGTCTTGACCAGAAAGTGAATTGCAAATGAAAGTCTAGAATGTTTGGCTGGGGTGGTTTTTTTTGTGCTAAAATAGCGTGCCTTTGAAGAAGTGGCTACTAAAAATCTTACTGTATATTAGGTGACGTGTAACTGGTCATTACAGGGGACTATCAGCTCATGATGTCCCTTGGTCTGGAGCTTGGCAGCATGCTGTGTGGATGATGCTACACCTCAAATATAAATGCCTGGGGACAGGGGCTGCCCTGCCCGGGTAATGCTGCAGGGCCTGAGCTGCACTGAGCGCTACTCCAGAGAAGATAATTAAGAAGCCAAAGTGACAGACTTTCTGAACCACAGTTCCTGTCATCTTGAGAGTGTTGTCCTCAATGACATAGCTGTATTCTTCCTGATATGGCAAAGGAGCATATTTTCTTCAGCTATACTGTCTGTAGCTATGCTATGGATAGTATTTATACTATATTCAGCTGTACTATATGTCAGCTATACCAGCAGTAACAGGAGTGAGGGGGGAACTGGAGCAGCTCAGCCATCTGGCACCATTCCCAGCCCTTGGGTTCAAGCTTCCTTAAGCTTACTGGCAGCAAAGCTGCTGAAAACTGAGCATAGTGTTTTACAGACCTGGAATGAGGAGACATCGGCTCCTCTCCCTGCTGTGGGACAGACAGCAATGATGATCATCAATGTCTGTTGGACCAGGGCACTACTACAACAAAACTTCCTTTAATGTGTGTTGTCTGAAGCTTTCAGCTTCAGTGCACATATCTCAGCACCCATGGAGATAGATGACAGATGTAGTTACCTGTCTTTCAGGCAGAATTTTATGCAACATGGCACGAATATGTTAAATGTTTCCTGAAAAGAAATGAAAGCTTTACAGCTGAGCAAAAGAACACCAGGAGAAAAAGACATGATATCCTGGCATAAAACGTCATCCTTAGGCATGGTAAATAGTCAGGTTTGTGTAAATAATGTGGCCTTATCCTATTTCAAATAACCATTCACATTTGCATGTTTGCAGCACTTCTCTCTGCTGACTTCTGACCTTTCAGACTTCTGCATTTTGTTCATTGCAGTTAGTTTACAGTACTGATAAATTTAATTTTTGACAATATATACCATGTAGGTACAATTTTTTTTTCCTACATATTTTATCTTTTAAGCTTAGTGTTTCTATTATTGAACTGCAACAGAAGGTTGAGTTTATTGTTCTTTGCAGTTATTTCTTGTGTGATGTTTTGGTTTATTGTTTGGTTTAGGTTTTTTTAATGATGGATTTGGAGTGAACAGATGAAAGAGCTAGGTCTGGTTTAAATTGCTAGGATGAAATTTCAGAATTTCCACTCAACATGCTGAAGGATATTTATAGTATGCTTTGAGCAGAGGATCAGGGATTTTATTCACAACTGTATCTGAACATAGAAAATGAAAATATTTAAATGTGGAGTATCACATTAAAAAATATTTTAAGATCTATTTCTCCATGTAGTTTTCTTAAAGGTTACAGGAGAATATTTCTTGTATAGGCACTTCTACCAAGGGATTTTTGCTACTTCAGAAAGTGTTCAAGAATAGTTCAGGAAAACTGGGAGGAGCCCAACAACATCCATCTTGTTGATATTCCCTGTATTGCAAAACTATTTTAGCTACGGGTACTATAATAGCAGTGCTGGTAATTGTTTTGCTGGGAATGTTGATTGCAAAGGATAAGACAACTGTAATAAACAGACACGTCTTAACAGAGAAAGAGATTAGAAGGAAATTGAAATCTCACCTCTTGATAGCTAACTCCTCATCCATGATTTCACCTCTTTTCCTCACTGTTTCTCCAGCTAAATGAAGCTGCAAAGCTATGGTGGTGGTCTGGATCCCCATGACCTAACAGATAACATCTGACAATAGATACAGTTGAAAAAATTACTGCCTCCACAGCTGTGAACATGCTGCCAGCTATTGCTCAGTTTGTCTCTTTTTTCACACTTTTGGGATGATTAGAAGTTATTTTGGATCTTAAGTGTGTCATCATTTTTCTGCCACTTCTGTTCTTCACGATTCAGCAGGTCTGGGATTTTTCCAGAAAACTGGATCATTTTGGGGCAAAGTGTTCCTATGAATTTTGGAGAGACTGTTACATGGAAGTATAGCCCTGGTAGCAAGTATTCTTAGTTTCAAACCAATCAGATGAGGACAGCAATACACATGTAGAAAATCGAACCTGGGCCCTTTAGTTAAGAAGGTGGGGAGAGGAGGTGACCCAGGCAATCTTACGTGGTTGGCTGCAATAGTATTCAAAGCTCTCAATACAATTTTGAAAGAAAAGACAAACAGAAGTTGGGAGGTGAACAGGATAAAAAGGAACGTGACTTTATAATGTTGGATTGTGTGAGCCCAACAGACTCTTTGAGAAGCTATTTCCTACACAAAGGAAACATTAATTTCTGTCTTTTCATGGAGCCTTGTGGGATGCAGTGATGAAAACAGCTGTGAGAAAACAGGGATCAGGTGTGCACAGAAGTGTCTAAAAGGGAGAGAACACTGCTAAGTGTTAATAAGTATGTGGCAAGGAAGGAATGAGCTTGGTGCTGTGATGGCAGCGAGTATGCTGGATGGAAATAACTGTCGAAGGGAAGAACCCTGGTGTATATGGTGGATGTGCTGCTAATGTGGTCTTGGAGGGGTTTAATGAGGTACATACAGCAGAAAAGAGGGAAATTTACTGCCCTGATTCAAAGGTGTTCATGGGATTTCATTTAAGTCTTGCTCATGCTTCTGATGGCCTATGTTAAAGATGGATGGAGACTGAAGTGCCCAGGGTGGTTGCAGGGGTGGAGAGCTTTGCTCTAGAGAGGAGCTGGGAAGTGGATGCTGTGTTTAGTCTAGTAAAACAAAGCCTTAGAAGGGACCAAGACTGTTTCCTATTAGCAGTCCTATTAGCATTGTAAATGTTAGCAGTATTATTTACTTCCTATTAACAGAGTAAATACCAACAGAGGACACCAATGAACACATGGGACTAACTGTGAATAGAAATGTGTGTTTCAGATAAGAAAGTGCTTCCTAACCATAGAACAAATTCCTAACCAAAAAAGGTTTCACAGGGGATTGATCAAACAGTGGCACAGGTGACCAGAGGATGTTGAATCTCCATCCTTGGACATGTGCAAAGCTTGACTGGACGAGACACTGAGCTACTTGACCTGATTTTGAACTGGATGTTTAAGTAAGGGGATGGCCTAGACAACCTGTAGAGGTGCCTTGCAGGCCCCTTTTACAGCAAATTACTGAGAATCGAAAGAAAAGTCCTCAACACCCAAAATGCTGTTAAGGCAGACCTTTACAACGGGACTATTTTGTACATGTAGGTGGTAGGTAGAAAGGAAACCCAAGGTTCAAGGTGTTCTTTCCTGGCTGTGAGCTTCACAGGGAAGACGTGCAGGGACAAGACAGAACATGTCTTGCCATCTCTTTTAGTATTTGAGTCTCTTACCAGAAGCAATGATGCCTTCTCATCATTTTTAATATAGAGAAACTTGGCAAATTATTTATTTGTTGTCTTTATCACTCATTTCCTCAATATAGTATTTTGCAGGAGAGTTGCGAATGGACAAGTAATGAACAAAAAGAGGTGCTAAGGGTTGGGAAAATCTTATTTTTCAATGAAAAAGAGTACAGCTGATGTAGAATGAGGATATAGAAAAGGAATGAGGGGAAGAGAAAATAATTAAAGGGAAGAAGGAAAAAGAGGAGGCCAGGAGAAGTCCAGTTTTTCTAAAGAGATTTGCAAAATTAAATTTCTTTGGCTGGTCCAGTGACACAACCTCTCCTAAACCATTTAGAAAGCAAAACTAAATGGGGAAGCAAAATTGACCTGGCTTTTATTTTTGAATCATGGAATTATAGAGCTTGCAAAAGATGGGGCACTAGCCTGGCAGAGTCAGACACAACAGTTTGACTCAGCACTCTCTTCCTAACTACTCTTCTTCCCAGGGAGCCTATGCAAGTTGGTAGGACCATCTCTAGTGGAAAGAGGCCTTGGTTCATCAAGCCCATCCATCCCTGAGACTAGCTGGAAAGATCCCTTTCTTGTTTGTAACTCAGTGTTTTACCAATGTCATTCCACAGAAATAAATGTGGGCAATTTGGCCCTTAATCCAGTAGACCTACAATTAACACAGAAACGCATGTGCAAGGACCGGGCTGATACTTTATTGATCTCAAAAGAAATATTATAATTGTATACCCAGGGAAACATATTTTTTTTAAACAGGTTTGTGGTTTGTTTGGTTTTGTTTTTTTTTCATGTTGAAATAGCAGGCAAAAAATAAACAGACAGGGAAATTTAGAATATATTTTCCTGTGGAAGGTTATCTTATTCACTTCTTTTGTTTGTTTCTGAAAGGAAAAATTTCATATGCTTTTGGTAATCTGTAGATTGAGCTACGTTTCTGATGCTAAAGAGGTACACAATAAGTTATGTGATTTCCAGTGATGAAGGTTCAGCTTGCCCTAAACTATGTATCAAAATGTAAGTATAAACCTTCATTGAGTCATGACCCAATTCTCCTGGTATGACCACTGGGATGCACCCTAAAAAGCTGCAAGTCTTGGCATCTATGCATCTGTGAGTTGCAAGACAGCTATATGTGTCAGACATCTACAGTTCTGCATCCTCTCACTGCAGTTTTTCTCTGGTGTTACAGGTGGATGCTTCAGCCTCACACTGAGAGCCAGGGCACAGCTTTCTGGCTCCTGGTATGCTGCAGTCTGCTGCCTCTCAGGTGGGTGACCTTCTCCATAATTGGTGGCACAGCATGACCCAGGTCGCTTGGAGCACACACAACGGTATTGCTGCTCTCAGCTTGTGTTGTGAGCTATGCACACATAACGGGGTGGGGAGGGGGGGTGGCATGCATAGGAGGGCTGCTTGCTAAGGTGGAAGATGCCCTGCTCTCCCAGCATAGCGATGGGCAGGGGCACAGGTCTGAACATTGAAACAAAAACCTCCTCAGGAAAAAACATCTTTGAATTGTTTGGAAATGTCTTGTGTTAATAGCTCGGAGGCAGGCAACCGTGCATGGGCTGGCATCTCTCCAGTGGCTCAAAGGCCCAGAGCAGTTACGCATATGCTGAAGGAAGACACGTCATTCTAGGGAAGGCATCAGGCACTTTTGGTTAGATTGCCTGACACCTGAGGACCTGGCAAGAAGGAAGTTGGCTTGGCAGTTGGACACTGAGGGAGAGGCCAAGTGAAAACCAAAATGTGTTCATGCTTATACAGAAAAGGAGTTCTCAGATTCTTTCTTCCACTTCCGTTGCATAATTTTTCCCTATTTCCACTATGGTCAACAGAGAGTAGCTGTCTCCTAAGCACTGCACATGATCACCTCTGATAGTGTCTTTACATTACACACATTTCCTGTCAGGACACGTCTTTCTTGACACAGTTATGGTTAGAAGGATCCATGCTCTGTGTGGCTAAACATTTGCTTTGCATCCTTTTCAGAACCCTCTGGTCTTTGAGGATCACCTCTTGAATACATCCTTGCTACTGCCCCTTCCAATATCTCCTTTCAGCTTTAGGAGTGCTCAATTGCAAGTGATCTCTGTATCTATATCCTGCAGTGTGGTTTCTACATCTTTCTCCTGCTTTGGATCCTAAGCACCTTCCCCTATCTGATCCACCTTTCCCAGATGGACTGACTGTCCTTCTCACTCCTGAGCCCTCTGGCTATGGCTTGTCTGTCTTAGTGGAGGCTGCAACATAGCTTGAACACAGTGCTGTGGCAGTCCACCCAAAAGACAGTGAAAGGAAAGCTGTACTAGCTCCAAGATACTAAGGACTCCTCTGCAGGAGCTTGAATCCAGTGTCAGACCTGACTACCACTGCCTTGCAAAGACCAGTGCGACCTCAGTAGGTAATGGTCATGGCTGGTGCATGGTCCTCTATGGAGAGGAAGAAAGAGGAAGGTGTTTGATCTTAATTTGGTGTGTGTAGAGGTAGAAAAGGGGAGGGAGTGCCTGGGGATTTTGTTGCAAGCAAGCCCACAAGGACAGAGGGAGGTTTCATCAAAGCACTATATGAAACGTCAGCCATTGGCAGTGTCACCAGCCTCATGTGAGCTGTGTGATGAATGGATCTCACTGACTTGAGACACATCTAACAAGAAGGGATAATTACTACAGATAGCAGTTGTATTCACTGTTGGGTAAGGCCTACATGCTTCAAGAATAGGAGAGATTTGAATACTGAAGGAAAGAGAAGAATGAATTAAATGAATCAATGGCAGGGTATGCCTCTACTAGTTGGTTGTCAGAGGGTGTCCTTGGACAGGGAGACTCAGACCTCTATGCCATTCAGTTTCAGAATATATCTGTCCCCACTTCAAGGGGCCAGTCGAGGATGCACTGCCAGCGTGGAAGTTTGAATGGGTGTTGCAACTTCTGGGTCAGATTTTGCTGTGCTGATGTCTGTATGACAGGTGTTATAATGGAAACACCAGTCATTTCAATGTAATTACCTGGATTGTAAGCACAGACTCCATAGGCTCAAGGGCAGGGGAGCTTGTACTTCAGTTAACCTCTATTCAAGACAGCAGTTAAATGCGCACAGAAGTTAAAATGTGTGTCTAAGATCCATTGATTTTGAAACCATGCTTTAAATGTTTACTTTGACTGGACTAAGCAGGACAATGTTTCATTTAATACCTCATGAAATCATTCTCTCCAGACTAAGCTAGAATTACAGCCCTGTAATTTAGGGACAAGACTTCACACCTAAATGCCTAAAATATTAAAATAACTATTATAAACCCAAATTATATGACTTGACTTTGCACCTCCACTACAACCAGTGAAGGAACAACAGAAAAAAAAAAAAAAGAAAGAAAAATTATTAAGAGAGATGCTTGCTCTCCAGCTGGACTGTGTTCTTGTAAAAGCAACAATCTGCGTCAAAGTGATCTAAACAGAGCAATCAGCAAAGGAAATTAAAACTATCATTCTCTGACACAGAATACCACTTGATAAGAATGCATAACAGCTGTAAGCTAAATGAGCCACAGTACTTAATTTTCAATGTTGTCCTTTTTACAGGCTTGCAGTTTTACTAGCCTATGGCTCTTGTCTGGCAATTAAATGGTTAGTGCTGGTAAATTATTTCTGCCATTTAAAAAAAGTATTTTTCATATTCTCTTGAAAAACAAACAGGATAAACTGTAACTGGTAACTTCTTTTGTTATGTGAATTGCTTTCTAAGTCTTTTGAGAAAACAAAAAGCAATTTCCAGGCCCCAGTTCTAGAAAAGCAAGAACCAAAACAAACTCGCTTGCATTTTTACATGCATGTTTTTAGAGAACAAGTTTTGCTTATTATTCTTTCCACTTCATCTATAAATACAAGTTAATGCATAATTTAAAAATGAAACAAACCAAAAAAGAAAGGACAAAATCCCTTTGAACAGTTCTGTCAAACCCCATTCTCATTTTGGCCTGTCTACTAAAATAGTTTTAGAAAAGATGATCTTGGCAAGTGATGAATCCAATGTTTTCCCATTTTAAAATGCTCTGTCTTTCTTCAATTTTTGCTATAATTCCAGGCAAGTGTGCAAGAACTATTTCCAAGACCTTCTTAGAGTGGCTAAAACACGTCCCTCTGCCCCTCACTGCACAAAAAGGACCCACTTCATGCCCTGCATTGAATGGATCTTTCCTTGGCAAACATTTTCATTGCCTTCTCCTTTGTACTTGCAGATGCAAATAACATACACGAACTGTGATGCAAGTCAGCTAAGGAAATGCCATCTTTACTACTCCATAATGGAAGGAAAAATACCCTCTCCATCCCTTTGGACAAACTGGCAGTGGAAGTGCAGGCTGCTGTGCCAGCCTGGCTGTTGGGGGACGTGGCGTTGTCAAAGCGGCTGTCAGGGGAGGATCCTTATTGCTTTTCTCTCCTTCCACTTGAGCCTCCTCAGACAAACTTACCACATTTCTACTCTTATTTCCCAGCCTCCTAAAGAAGAGAACACAATTGGCTAATTCTATTTGTCCACTTCAGTACTACAGGTTGTTTCACAGCGTGAATCTTATCAGGAGGATACAATTGCCACCCTCATGCCATGCATTAAACAAACATTCCAAAGAGCAAGAGGGTGACTTTGTAATAACTTGTTGTTTCTTCCTACATTTGTTTGACTGGGTTTGAGCCTCTGGGGTTTATTTAACTTTTTCAAACTCCTATCTGTAAAGACAAAGCTTGGCAATTGCATTATTATTATTATTTAGTAGTAGTAGTACTGAAAGTTTGGTCCGCCTTAATGTCTCTGAGGATATTATGGCTCTAATAATGGTACCACCTGTACTGGAACACTTAATAAGGTAGTGGGAGCTCATGAGGTTCTAAAGCGAGTGAGACTGTACAGAAGTGCCTCCTCTTAGTGTGCTTGCATTCATTCTTCCTGAAGATAAACTGCCTAAATACAAGGCACCTCAATTTTATCTTCCTTTTCAATATAAAAATTGTAGGGACAATTACTGGCCTAGCAAATTTAAACATCATGTGAAGCAAATGTAAAGACCTCAGGCCATCCTTTATCTGAGGAAACATCTTTGCTGGCATCAGTCTAGTATAGCTGGGTTTTGCTCCATGAAATCTTAAATGTTTCTTTTTCAGCCATTCACAGCACGGTAAGGATTAATGAAAGTCATATCATTTTTAAAAAGAGAAAATTCCTCAAGGAAAGTATACATCTGCTCCTTGTTTGCATTCAGAGTCTTCTGCTGTGTGAGGGACTGCAGGATTCTCCAATCAGTGATGTTCCTAGTGTGTTTAGAAATTTGTAAATGAGTATGGAGAGATTTTCAAATACATAAAGAACAATGATGGGGCCGTCTCCTGTGGGTGTTACAACTGCTCTTGATCAAATTTCTGAAGCCAAATTACACAGAATTACACAGAAATATCATAGAGGCTGGAATAGACTTTGGAGATCATCAAGTCCAGCCTAAGACCTGACTTCACACCACCTAGCTAGAGCATGTCACTAAGTGCCACATCCAATCTTTCCTTAAACACCACAAGGGATGGCGATTCTACCACCTCCCCCGCCAGACCATCCCAGTGTCTAATCACCCTTTCCATAAGGAAGTGCTTCCTGATATCCAACCTAAACCTCCCCTGGTGCAGCTTCAGCTGCTTTCTTTGCTCTTCTCCAGGCTGCTGCCCAGGCTGATGTGGTGATCCCAGTGGTAAGAGACCTGGTCTCCTAAGGGCAGTCTCCTTGGCACAGCCTCATAAACCTCACAGATGAGAAGGTGAGAAACTTGCATAAGAATGTGGGTGATCTGCTTTCAGGAGGAGATCAGGAGCTGACTGGGTGCCTAAGTTCACCAGAGTTTGTCCTTTTAACACATGAGCATTATGGCTTGTTCCTTTGCTGTTGTGCCCTTCTGCCTGTGTCCTTCTCCCATGGCACCACAAACTCATTCTCCAGGCATTGCTACCATGCTTAGGAAAGATCTCAATGGATTGACCCTCACATCAAATAGTGGAATAAAAGACTAGAGCTGTTTGGGACATCTGATAGAACTTCAGCTCCTTGTCACCCTGTTACAGCCCTCTGAAATGGTTTGTCAGTCTTTCAGTCTGGCACGTTTTCCAGAGTTTATGAATAGCCACTTGCATTAGTGAACTTGTGATGATAGACTTGGGTGACAGAGAGGAACAGCACAGGGATGTATATTTCAAGCTATCTGTCAAATAAAAGTATGTGTAGAGATGTTCAAGGGATTTTTATGTCTCCTTGGTATGCTGTTTCAGTTCATTTTGAGGTTTTGAGGAGCAGTGTTGTACCTTTGGACCGAAGCAAAGGAATGGCAATGCAAGTGAGTCAGGAGACTGATGAACAGTCTTCCACATTTTTCTTAAATTGTATTTTAGCATGTGTTCAACCTAACAGAAAGCCCCCAACAAGAACATGTGGTGAGATACGAATGTCAGCTGAAACAATTTCCAGATCTGGTTCATGCCTGTTCTGCTGATGAAGTGGGGACAATAAAGATAGAGAAGATGAACAGGGATGGGAATAACCAACATGGGACTAGAGGGATTATTGCTATCTTTTTGTTTTGGCATAGAGTCTTACTTAACACATGGTAAATTGTAGCCTCTGTTTCAGACAGCACTGAAGAAAGGGCTACTCTTCAGAGAGGACTCCTAAGAGGTGAAGATACAGGCAGCTTTGAGCTCGCTATCCTCAGGAGAGACACCAGTGAAGTCATGGTGGTCCTTGAATGACCTCTGGCAGCCTAGGCTGGAAACTGTGCTGCTCAGGCAGGACAGAAACCAGGGCTTGAGCCAGGAGCCTTATCTAGCTACATCCGCAAGTACGCAGTCATGCCTAATGATTGCAAAGGTGAATTTAACTCAGTCCTATAATTTCAGCTGTAATGCCTGGTGATGCTGCCTGCAGACGTTTTCTTGGCTCATTCTCTGGCAGTGGCTCAACACCAACAGTGTATTTGACACATTGCCAGGGTTTGTCAGCAGAAATTTATGGAGAAAAACCCACCAGCCTTGCTCATTTTAATCTTTCAGAAGATGTCATGGTGCTGAGCAATGAGGCTTAAAAGAGAAGAATAGCAACATGGAAAGAGTGATTGTTCATGACTGATAAAAATAACATTGCACGTCCCAGCTTGAGTTTCATGGACTTTTAGTGAATCCACAAATCCATCCAATAAATAAAAAAAATCACAGTTTTGCATATTGCACGATGTCAGATTCATGAGAGCATCATTTTGTCTTCACCAAGTCCTATCTTTTCATGCTGTCTGCCACACAAACAATCCAGAAAGAGCTTGTAACTACCCAGGTCTCTGGTGACTAGGTCATGTAATTACATCTGCCTCCACTGTCACTGTAGATCAACTTTCCCTTATCTGCTATTTAATTTTATATAGGTTTTATTTAGGCTATTAATTTTACTTAGGTTCCCTTTCCTATTTACCTGCTGTCTATTGTCTGTATATTAGGTTGTAAAATGATTGTGTGGTGGAAGTTGGCTTCCCGGTAAGTTATAGACTGCCACTGACCATGAATGTTACTTCTGGCTGGGGTTGTCAGACTGTCATGTAACTTCAAATGGTGAAAAGAAAAACACAGTAAGTCCATCTGAAGGGCTTGGGGAAAATGAACAGTTCCTATGAGGTGAGCAGGACAAGGCTAAAATCTGAAAAACTACTTTAACTCATGTTCTGAGTTTGGTACTCAGGTACCATTCATTGCTCTGCAGTGCTGCTTAAGTAAATCAGACACGAGAGAGCAATCAGACAACATCCTACCCTTGCAGTGTCTTTCCTGGGGATGAGACTTATTCCTATCTTCTGTTGACTCCATAAGATGAAAGGTCAAGTTAGGTGACTATCTTGGAAACACTTCTTTGCTCCAGCACCATTGCAGTGGTTCTCAGAAAAGCTAGCCCTTGATCTATTAGAAAGTATCTCCTCTTTTCTGAGGTCTTTTCCCCTGAAAATGCCATAGAATATAGGAATAAACATCCTAGCAGCCCTCACTTTTTTTTTTCCTCTGTGGAAAAGCTGGTGACCCAGCTCTATGTTACTATGAATTTAGACTATTCTGCATGTTGGAGTACTCATCTGTGGTTCATCTTCCTTTTTTTGCTAGGACCATGCCACAGGAGCTGCTGTAGAACGGTTACTGCCAAAAAAGCACTTCACAAAAAGGGGAATAATGTTGTCTGTACTTCTGTTCCCACTGTGCAGTCTTAATCCATACTGGCTACATGAGACAACATGAGGGATTTCTTTATAAGCAATTGCCTTGTTCCTAGATTCTCAGATTGGTAAATGAAGGCTGGAGGGAAGGGTGAAGGCAGCAGCCCAAATACCAGTTTTCCCTGAATCACGGCTGTGTCCTGGCTGTGTCCTCCAGCCACTTCCAAGCAAGTAACGTTTTTTGCTGAGTCACAGTATTACAAGGCATTTACCTAGTGTGATTAATCCCTTCTTTAACCCAGAGAACAAACAGCAAACCTGCTTCTCGTTTCTGCTTTCTTCTGACCTGGAGAAAGTGCCCGAGTCCTGAAAAATGTGGATTCTCCTCTGTTTTATGTCACCTCCCCTTTTTCCTGTCCACCCCCAGCCTTATCTCTCTGGTATGGGAACTGCCACGGCTGCCTTAGGAAACCTCCAGTTATCCCCCTTACTATCCAACCTCTGACAGAAGATGGCTGTAAGTGTTTTTTTATGGGGATTTTATTCAGTGCAAACTGCTGTGGTAGCAGAGTGCTTGTCGTATTCCTGCTGCCTTGCTGCTCTTGCTGTATGTTGCAACAGCTTGCACAGCCTGTTTCCACGCACTGTCACATGTTAAATCACTCTTGACATCAACAGATAAGCTTTCCAGAGCCTACAGTCCAGCGCTGGCTGAGCCGGGACAGGAATCTGGGTCCCGAGCTGCATTTTCTCACTCGAGTGTTGTGAAACACTCTGGACTCCTAACATCCCTGGGCTGACCTCACTTCATCCACAGAGCAAGGTCACTGAGGAGTTCACCAGCCTCCAGAGGCATGGAGCTAGGGACACTTACTTTCATCAATAGCAAGCAATATGTACTGGAGCAGGTTGGTTTCAAAAGCAAACCATGAAGATCAAATCACACTTTTAATAAATCAGGTGCCAATATGGGGTAGTGAGTTATTTTTCTATTTATCACGTTTCAGAGAGAAAAGTGTTTGGTTTTGTTGGTTTGGGTTTTTTTTTGTCTAAGATTCTGAAGGAAAGCCTATCTAGTGAAGTCTGTGTGCTGGCCCATAATAAGATAACATAGCTAATGCTGCAGGACATCAGCGTGCATCAGGCACCCAAAGGCACCAAATGTTGCAATCTGGAGGCCTGCTGTTTCTGGAAGGTATTGTCACTTCTGACACTGGAAGGGGAAGGCAAAGTTAATTTGAGTTAGAGGCTTGTGGTCAGGGCTTGATTAAAATTTTTTTTAAAATGCAGAGCAGTATGAGTAGAAAAGCATAGTTATTGAAAAATAAGCATTTGTGTAAATGTTGGAGAGCCATCACAATTTAGCTGTGTTTGAAACTGAATCCCTAATTTCCTTTGTATAAAGCTGGTGTCACAACAGCCTGTTTATCCTATTTATCTCATCCTCCTGCTCTCCCCAGCTGGTCAATCCTGACACAAGGAACAGCTGTCACAACACTGCTGCAAAAGGAAGAAGGTTAGGATGAATGGATGTCTGCCGAATCTACTGTATCTGGGGTCTGGAGTAAAGTTAGCTGGTCAGGAAGGTGGGGGGAATGTGAATGAAGTTTGGCAATTGTTGTGAAATTTCCAAATATTCTAAACATGGAGAGAAGAAGAAACAGATTTGATTTTATGAAACTTTTTTTTTTTTTTTTTTCACATTAGACTGCTCTTGCCACACTTTGGACGTCAGAGGCAATAATTTGAAAGCAATGAACTAGTGTAAGATGTCACTGGAGGAGGTGTGTTGAATGAACAGAACTTCCCTGGGCAGACTGATGTTGCAGCAACATGTGCTGCTACTGCAGAGGCTTGTGAAGCTCTGCTCAAAGTGCTGCTGCTGCTTTCACATCCTGTTACATTTCAGGAAACCTCACTCAGTTTCCCTGAAAGTGAGTGAAGTGGTTTCATTCTCATTACTGTGCAGATGTTCATGTTTTGTTTCGTTTCAGAGGAAAAAGGGAAGGTGAAAGGCCATCTCTTGCCCCCAAAAAAACAGATATACCTGCTGAGAACAGTTCAGAGAAGAAGCCACAAGCCTTGCTGCTGGCTGAAATGCTGGAGGTACTTCCCACATTTCCAGGGATGCCAGTGAAGAGGAAAAAAAGAAATGTTATCTCCCTAACTCACTTCCTGACTTCCTATGCTCTATAGTCTGATTTTTCACAGGCTGAAGATGACTCACTGAATAACTGATGCAAAGGTGCCTCTTGAGAGCCACGGCTAGTCAGGATAACATCAATCCTGCTACAGGAAAAATGCAGCAGAGCACAGCGGTAACTTCTCCCAGAGTGAGGGCAAGAGCTGGTTTTTTTTGGAAGCTTTGCAGGATTGTGCAGAGTCCTCGCTACTATTTTTTTTTTCTGTGAAGGACGCTGTGATGAACCAGGATGCTTCCTGTATGTGAAGAAATGATGCCTGGCTGACTCTGTGGCCCCTAGCTGTAGTGGTATTACAATAATTAATCAAACAGGCAGTCCCTAGTAAATTAGCTAGTCATTCCTTTCATTGTGCAGGCAGGGAATGCAAAATGCAAGCTGTCTTGTCTGAAGACATTTAATGAATTAGCATCAAAGCCCACATGAAAATGATAGAGGCCAATTGCTAATTTCAAATCCCTACATTACCCATTATACATATTTAATATTAACAAATATTTTACCAATGTTTTTCATGCACATGTATTTACTGATAATTCAAGCTTTGAGTCGATTTAAATTTGTATTTCTAACCTTAGTATTAAAGGTGAGAAAATCTCAGGCCTGGAGATTGATCAATAATGCATTGAACCTGAACCCAAGGGTAACTCACTGCCTGTTTTCTAGAGATGGTGTTTCAATAAACACAGTTTATTAAAGAAATAACCGTACTCTTGATGCTTCATCTACTGAATGCAAATACAGATTTTACCATGATAGCATAGGCTAAGAGAGATCCTAGCCAGCTCTAATGAGAAAAGCAGCAGAGCACATTGCAGCTATGTGGCAGGTTTTTCTCAGTATCGCCCAGAGTGGCACCCATTACAATTGTACTCTTTACAAAAACACTCTTAATATTCACAGCACTCTATTGTAATTGACTGGCAGGTGTTTGAAGTTTAAACACACATGCATTAGAATTGTCAGTGTCATTAGTCATAGCACCAAATGTTGTGCTCCATTGTCCCAACTTCAGGGTTAGCTATGTGCCATACTTGCTCCATACAGCTTTTAAAAGATACTGAGCTTTGTGAATTTTATCTGTTAACATAGACTGTGTCTCAAACTAATGGGATTTTAATGTTTCCAGGTCTTGCAGGCTGGAAGAGAACTGGAGACGGCACTCTCTGAAATAAGTTATAGGAGTTACAGTTGGAAGATATTTGGTCTGTACTGCACTTTGCAAGTACCATCATGTTTATTTTTTGTTTTTTAATTATTATTTTGCAGTATTGTAACCAGCCAAATCTGGACAAGACCCTACAAGTGCTTTATTTTTATTTGGAAGAATGTGGAACATCGCCATTTCTTATGAGTGGCTGGTTGGCTTCAGCTCGGTATCCCTTTTTCCAGCTGCCTTCATATCTCCTTACCATGTATCACACTATGTAACCACAGCTTTTCAGACTGGTTTGGGGACTTTGTACTTTCAGCAAGGAAAATTGTTCTATTTCTTCATCTTTACCCTGCAACTGTCATCATTCTAATTTCCCTGTACAACCAGGAAGGCCTTGCATTAGGACTGGTGTTGTACTGCTGATCTTTGCTGCTAAAATGTTAATATTTCTGTCCTTACGGATAAGTCTCACTGAGAAAATCTGTCTCCTTCTTCTTGGCCAATAACAAGGGTTAACAGAAGAATAAATTTGGTAAAGCATATTCTGGGCTGAGAGGGCTGGGAAGGTTGTGGCTCCCCAGCACTGGTCAGTGGTGTGAAACTTCCACAGTGCTCATGTCAGTCTGGTGACAGACAGGGTTTTGACAGCTCTGCATATACCAGCAGGAGAAATTTGGAGTGAAACTAGCCTGGCTTGCTGCCATCTCTTTGGCTGTTGATGCTGTTGCTGGATTTCCTTGGAGCCACTGAGATCACAGCCTCTAAATGCTGCAGCTTCCCAGCAGTATGCTTGAGGAAAAGACCCAGTCATGAAGTCTTTTATAATGTTTGGCTTAACATCGGTTGAGCTGAAAAACAAATTACATACACCAACATCTCCTCTGAACTAGAATGACCTTTTCATGCAATGCTCTGAAAGCTGTGCACCTTTGTCACATCTCCCTGTTGGACCACTCTGTGTTTTCCAGTAGGGATAGGAACTATGTCTCAGTGTCCTTAAGAGTGTCCTGTAAACATAGCTTGGGTATAGCTCTTGCTTTTTACCTCTTCTGACTCCAGAATAAAATTGTGTAGAATTCAATGCACAGAAATGATAACTGTCCTGTAGAGATCTAGGTTTTGTATTCGATTGTGTCAACGAATACAACTCTGTCATCCTGGACATCCTCAGAAATCATGTTTTCATTAGCTACCTAATTATTTTGGAGTCACCCTCTTAAGCACTCTTCTGGAAATGGTGCCTCCAAATACACTCCTGGAAATGGTGATCTAGCAAAAGCATTCCATCACTGGACTTCCCTACAACAAGGAGGTCTTTTCACTTCTGAATGTGTTATGGTGTTTCTTTAGAATTAATTGTACTCAGGTGTTCCTACTCAATGCTGAGGACATTGAGATAGTTGGGTAGTTTTGGTACATAGAAAGCCAGTGTTTTTCTGTGTGCAGATAGGAAGTAAGTTGCTTCATCAGAGTTTTAGTGGAGCAAATTGTACACCAAGGTGACACAGGGCCTGGAGAGGCTCCCAAGCATTCCCAGTGTCCTTATCCTATGTAAAGAGTAAAGTATGTCTCAGTTACAGACAGAAAAATGCTCCCTAGTAATGTTCAGTGATTAGTTTAGTTCTTTCCCATGTACACTGTCTCTTTCCCAAACTTCTTTTTTGTGTAGCAGAATCAAATTGCAGCAAATAGTCTCTCTTTGATTGCTAAAGGTTTACAAGAGCCGTGGATGCTGTGATCTTTGTCTCTGATTTACTACCTTTCCCTGGGCTTTACCCCACCAGGCAGTACTGGCAGCAGGGAAGTATATGTGTGTGTGAATGTGTTTGTCTTTTTTGGCTGGCTCATCACAATATTTTTGCTTCTAACTGGGCTGAATAATACAGTTGTATTCTGACTCTTTTTTTTTATTTTTTTATTCTCTCTTTTATTACCCTGAACATTGATGTAACTGTGACATAACATTCTGTGTTGAGCTACCTGTTTTTCTGCCATGATTCATGTGCTAACGTGTGTTCTGCTCAGACCGCACTGGCTGTGTCAGGCTGTGAAGTCAGATGTGAACTATTTCCCAGGAACGGCTTAGTGCACTTCTAAAAGATCTGCATGTTCTATCTATTAGCAGCCTGACTCACCCATTTTTTTTTGGCAAAAAATCCCCAACCAACTCCATGGATTTCTGAAATGGACAGTTGAAATATGTCTCCTCTCTTTAAAAGGAGAAAATCCATCACCCATTGATGGTGAGTGATATTGTTGCCAAAGTATTCCATTACTATGAGATAAAAAAGTACAAGGATCACTCCTGGGCTGACTGTGGAAAAAATAATGTCAATAGAATGAAATACATTTGCAGCACACAATATACTATTAGTCATCTACAAGCGTGCTGTGTACGTGGGGATTTCAGCACTTTTTGCAGGGAAATGAGAGGGCTGAGAATGCCACATGTTCACATTCTGAACTGTGGGCAGGCCAGAAGAGGACCACATTGACCCTCTTTGACCTCACTTAGCATGGGTAAAAAAGCTCCCAATTTTTGCCTTAGAGACCCTGGGGATGGAGGTTACAGGAAACTGAAGGCAGTAACTAAAGAATTCCACCAGGACCCCATACTGGTCATTTTTGCAGTAAAAGTAATGACTGAGGTCATTGTATTTTGAAGTAGCTCTCTTGAGCATCTTCTGGTAGTATATTCATGTTAGCATGAGGTTCATCAGAAAGTTCAAAACTTTCTTTGAAACTTGGGGAGTTGAGTACTTATCCTAAACACAGTATTGCCATGCTTAGTTTAAAAGCTTAGGTACAGCAGGATATAGCTATCTAAAATATTGACCTTACCTTGTTGGATCTAAGGTCTGACTATATCATATGTTAAAAAAAAGCTGTTAGACCAGAATGGCAATACAGTGGTAGTTTTTCTGTTGGGTGAGGAATGGAGAACCACATAACAACGTCCCCTCTGTGGGAATTTACAGTCCATCTTTGTTACCAACAATATATTTGTATTGACATTCAGCAACAAAATAAAGGGACACTAAATGTACTGAGGACTAAACTGTCTGTGGAAGACTGCCATGCAGAAAGGTTTCCAAGAACAGCAGCCAACTTAGCATATAGTCTCCCTCCCCCAGGTTAATTTATTCCTCTGCTACAGAGCTGGGCAAATGGTCCTTGCAAGCAGTTCAGTTTCCGACTCCTCACCAAATGTGTATATTTTCTCCAGAATGTATGGCTTATCCTACATCTCCTGGAAATGCAGGGGGACATCCACAGCACTCCCATGCTTGTTCTCCTTGCGTTCTGCAATGCCTCTGCCCTAAGAGAAGGGCATGGGGAGCTGGGGGAGGTGGTGACAATGGCGCTGGGGTGAGGGGGGAAGGTTGAAGAGGAGGCAGTAAGCAAAGGGCATGAGCCTACAGACTCAGTTTAGGGAAACAGTAAAGCACCTGCAAGGTGATGAATTTCTAAGCTGTACCAGAGTTGTACTAGGTAGCATTTTAGGACCATCTGGAGTACAAGGAATGTAAAATGGTCTCTGATATAATGTGAAAACATCCCCAAATGAATTACTTGTTTTGAAAAATTACTTATTTTTTGGCAGTGGAAAACTACTTGGAAGAAAGCTTTTCTTAAAAACTCCACACTTCTCAGTCTTTCAGAATATTTTGCATTTCTTAGGAATGGCGTGGGGGTTTTGGGGCAACAGAGTAGGATTTTTAAAATAGCAACATGGACTCCTGCTACCTTTCTAACAGCTCATCAGTAGTTTTGTGCCAGCACAATTTTTTTTAATCAAACATATGAAATACTTTCTGGCAGCTCAGTGATAACTGCTTAGGAAGCCCTAAGAATAAAGAAAAGTTCCAGAGTCTTATTTAAATATCAGAACTCATGGCTGGCCGAAATAGTTGAAGCATTTTTGAGTTATTTTTACTTTTACATTGCACAATATTGCTACAAAAGCTGCCTAGCAATTTTTTAGAAAAAGTCTTTGCTCTATATATATGTGTCTTGTGAATTCTCTGGCTGCTAATTTTGATGAGCAAGATGCACACATCTTCTTGGTCTTTGTGTAAAGTCCTACCTTATAGTTCAGCACTACCTGCAGGGTTTAATAGACCTCTTATTCTTCCTGCTGCTCTGACACCCAAAAAAATCTTATGATGACTCTTGAGTACTGTGCCCCAGCTGATATGCCATAATAAGGAGGTGAGATATTGTATATAAGAAATCTGTGCTCTGACTATATTAAGGAAATTGTTTTGGTAGGAACAGACAGAAGAGAAGGGTCAAATTCAGTTGTTATTTGAGGAAGTGTAGTAGCTGGGAAGGTGTGCAGATCGGGTTAAGACAGACATGACGGCTGGGAATTGTGGTGTTTGTTACCTATGTTCACACATCAGGGTATACATTATTGGGCTTGTTTATACAGTTGTAACTTTAATAGCTTGTGCAATCCATGCAATTTGTTTCTTTTAAATTCCCTCCCTTCAAGTCTTGATGATAGTGTATTCCAGTAAATCAACAGCAGAGATTTTTTTTTTCCTTCCTGGTATTTGTTTGAAGCTTCAAATAATGTTATTTTACCCCTTACGAATTAAGAGCAACCAATAGTTGCTGGACACATCTCTCATTTCAAAGTTGGCAGAAAACCCTGTGAAATCCCACACACGTACCTCTGCCAAGTGGAGAGGGAAAGCAAAATGAGGGAAGGAGAGCTGCCACTATACTGTACAGCCGGCTGGCAGGAGATGCGTCAGCAGAATGACTCTCACTTGACACAATTAAGTAGAAGACTGTGGGGGGCCACATACAAATAATTAGGTTTATTTCTCCCTAGGGCTTTATTCATTGCTGGAAATGATATGTAAAATGGGAAAAGCAGATTAGGAATGAGGTCTGAGGGGACATCTCCGTTTGAAAGTCTGCTAGTGCTTTAACCACCTTCACAGGAAGAGGGGACTCCAAGGGTTGATTTGCTTCTGCAGAGTAGTCTTGACCCTTTTAAAAACAATGAAACAATGTTGAAAACTTCTTATATATATATAAAAAAAAATATATCTTCTTGTTTAGGGTTAGTCTTCAGAGCATTTTAAATTCCATCTTCTCTGAAGTATTTTATAATCATTTAGGTACTAATTATACACTGCATAAGGATGCAGCATCTGCCCTCCAAGATTTAGGATGTAAAATTAAGGTGTTCAGATCAACTTCCTCCCAGTTGAACTCCAAACCTAATATTGACAGACATGTTTATTTCAAAATGAAAAATAAATGAAAGACCTTAGTTTGAAGAACTTGTAGAGACACATTCATCCTGTAATTGCTTAGATACTTCTTTTACATGGCACTGGAAGTTACTACAAGTAGGGAAGGATTCAGGCTTGGTCCTTTTGTTACCTTCTTTACTACAGAAGGTGAATCACTGGCAGTGTCTTGGCATAAGAAGCCCCTGTAGGCCCCTGATAATCACCAGGTTTTTAAAGCTAAAACAACTGCAGTGCTTTTCATTTTCCACATACCTAAAGCTGAAGTCATTGCAGTGTTCAGCATCTTAGCAAAGAAACTGTGACATCTGAAGTAATGGAGGCAGTATCAGAAGGGAGGAACACCTGGTTCCTCTGTCATTAATTCATGTAGTTGAAACTGTCTTGAAATAATTTTATTTCACAAATGAGTTAACCTTTGTAAGTGAAACATTTTATGAAAAATGTCACCATTTTTTTGATCCAATCTGTGGATAGCCTCAGGAAAATCCCTTTATCTTAAGTGTCCCATGGGAATAATATTGTCACCACTTCCCTCAAAGAAATCCTTATTTTTGAGGTTTTAGAAGGCTATGGTAGAAATCCTATCACAGTTAGAACCTGTGCACCATTGCCAGAGTAAAAAACTTCAGGAAAGACAAAGATGGTGAAAGGTGAGAGGGATCATCTCTTGAACGAAGTGTGAAAGTGCTGAGCAGTCATCTCCTGCCTGGATCAACACCCATCTTGGACCCTGCATGAGGTGAGAAACCCTTGAAGAAAGTAGTTCATGTTGCTGGAAGTAAAGGCAATCTCACAATGTATAAATTCAGAAGGATCCAATGTGACCCAGGTCTGTTAATGTGCTTCTGAGTAAGCGATGTTCTAACCCACTTAGCTTTAAGTGCTATGTAATATTCATCAAAGAGAGTAGCCATGGAATTGAAGTGGATGAAACTATATAGCACCTCAACAAAATACTTTTTAAAGGGCATATTTGCATTTAATTTCACTTGGAGAATCAGTCCTTTCACAAGCATATACTTTAAAACCACCTGGAAAAGCTTTTTTTTTTTAATAGAAACAAATGCAACCAATACCGATGATATTGGTTTCCATGTCTTTTTTAATGAATATAGAAAACTTGATATTTCTGTTCAAATATATTCTCTTTTTTCTTATTTCCTACCTGAAATCTATGGAGAAGGTTGGTCAAGGTTTTCCCCATTTGGTGGAGGACCTCTCAGATGTCTGTGAGACCAAGTCCTCATGCTGAAGGGGCAGAGATGTTGATTCATTGTCCGAGACATTTTGGCTCTTTCTTAGGCCCAAAAGTTAACTGGCCAGTAAAACTGAAAAGTTGGTAAACTGAACATTGCAAGAGGAGAAACTAGTTTTCATTACCAATGACAATGCACCATAGACATTGAACTGTTAGCATTTTCTTTTAAAAAGAAAATCACTATACATTCTTAATGGGGTGAAAACAGATCCCATAGTCTTTGCACGGATGACACTGGGGTAGTTTGCCTAATGGCACGGGACTCGAAGGGACAACTCCAGATGGTTTATGTGCTCTTTAAATTTGCTCTCATTAAGCATCAGTGTCATGGCAAGATTAGAAAAATAAACAGTAAAATAAAGTTATTATTTCTGCTGTCCTCCTCTTAAACATATGACATCAAAGTAGGGGGAAGTAGTAAGTGCCAAGTGCCACACATTAGTCAGTCTTGTCATTCAACAAAAGCTTTATGCTATTGCAATAGGAAAGCTTCAAGTTTCCTTTAACCACAATGTGATCTGCTAAATGCTTGTGCTCTTACTACATACAAATGAATGGTATTGCAAAAGGTAGGGCAGAAATTCTGAAAGATGGATATCCTGTTTCACTTGGGACAAGGAAAAACATGCTCATGTTAGAAAATTAAAGCAAGTTATGTGGTAATGGATTCTGCAATTAGTTCAAGAAAACAACAGTGAATTAAAACCACAGGTAAGCCTTAAAAAAAAAAAATATATATATACACACACATAAATATATATCTTCCTGGTGTCTTTTTTTTGTTAAGATCTCTCATCCTAGAAGGGTTTTAAAAAATGCACAGTATCTTGTTACATACCTAACTGCAAATCACTTACACTGATTTGACAAACTACTCTAGCTGTCTCTAGGACTGTCCTGCTCAAAAGTGGATTTCTTTCCAAGAACTTTTGTTGTCCTAAACTTTACACCTTTTTTAATAGCTGAAACTTCTGACCACAAAACTTTGTTTTAACGTGCTTTTTCCTGTATTTTGGATAATAGTCTGATCCACTGAAATAAGTTTGCTTTTCTGGTGGAAACAGGACTTTTTCAATTGCCTTTCTGAGACATCAGTTTGATGGATTTGCCTTTGTCTCTGCCTGCTTCAGTGCAAAAATGGTACCTAGTGTGTGGAATTACTGGAGACAGTGCGTGCTGGTACTGAAAACATTTCTATGTATGGCAAATATATGATGCTGGGACCCTGATCCCCTGCTGTTTCTCATGCCTGACCCTGCATCATGTGTGTGCTATGTCTATGTTGTCTGCACAGACCTTTTGCAGGATCTCTTTCTGGTGCCCTTGCCCTGGTTGAACTCTGCTGCTATGGAACCACAACACCAGCAGAGATGCAGAATGGCCACCACCACTGCAAACACTCTATTTTCCAGGCATTTTCTGATCAGATTTAGAATTTCATGGTAACTGGTCCACACGGGTCTAGCTTGCTGCTCATACTCTTAAACTTGCACCAACATTCATACAGTGACCGAGTCTATATCACTTTTCTAGAAGAGAAAAAAATGTTTACATACCAATTAGAAGGAAACTGAACATTATGTAAAACGCACAGCTAATAATGGCTATTCAGAGTATCTATTTATGGTAGATATCTACAAGAAGAAAAATTGTTTGCTATTGCTACAAACATAAAGCTAGACATGTTAGCCAGTGACTCACATTCAGGACTTGGCATATAATCTTTAATTTAATTCTTCTTCACTAAATGTCTATTGGAGCTCTGGAATGTCTTGTAGTGTTAAATGTAATGTCAAATGTAATAGTAATGGTAAATACCATATATTTTTCCATTTTGTAGATGGTTAGTGAATATGGCCAGGTTTTGAATGGATATCAGATATATATATATATATGCGTTTGATGAGGTGCGCCCTTGTTGCCTGTGTGGACAAGGGTGGAAAACTTGTGCAACATAAACCATGGGTGACATTGGAGTAGGAAGGAGATGCTGAGATAGAGGAAATAAGGGCAGAAGTTTATCTAGCTCAGGATCCAGAGATACCTGTCTGTGGAGGAGGAGGTGAAGGTCTGGGGACCAGAGGTACTGATATCCTTTTTGACAACATCTAGGGCATCACCAAGCCCATGTTCTGCTGCTTGGCCCACCTATGACAGTGTAATGTGCACCTCACACATGATAGGGCTCACTGGTTGCTGAAGGTTTTATGGAGAATGTCATGCACAGGACCATCGCTTAACAGAGTGTGTCAAGGGAAGGCTGTGATGACCACAGATGTGATCTGAACCTCTTTGTCAACATTAGACCATCCTTGGGTTTGCACTAAACCCTCTGGAAGGAATCAGAAAGAAGAATGATCAGGGTTATGTAAGAAGAGCCCGACCATACAGCTACTTCCCTCTAAGGCTCCAATGTTTTTTGTCTCTGTGGCTTCAGGAACCAGGTGTTTCATAATTGTAGCTGATAGCCTTTGATGGGCAAACTCATGAAAAAAAAAACAACAACCAGTCACTTTTTGAGCCCATCTAAGCTTTTAGCAGCCACAACATGCTGTGGAAAGGAGCATCACAGCTTTACTATGCATTCCTTATTTTGAACTTCCTGCTTGTTATTCACCTTTTAGACCCCCTCCATTCGGAGTTTGTGCTAGAAGAAACACTGCTTCACCTTTTTTGCATCATGTTTGGCTTTATAGACCTGTCTGGATGCATTTCTGAGTGATCTGCTCTAGTTCTGTCCTGCTCTGGCAGTGGGGTTGGACTTGATGGTCTTCAGAGGTCCCTTCCAACCCCTAACATTCTGTGATTCTGTGAAAAATCTCTTATCAACCATCTCTTTCCCAGGTAGAAGACTTCTAGGATTTTTTTATAATGTCTTATTTGAAGCTACTCCTTACATTCAGTTGTCTCTGCCAGTCCTTGCTGTATTATTTTTCAGTTATTTCATCTCCTTTTCAGAATGGAGGTCTATGAAATTATTCAAAATGCGGACATGCTCTAAATGTAATTGATGACATTATGATGGTTTCTGTCATATGATTCCCAACAATTACACTTTATGCAGCACTACTGGACATTCAATAGGTGTTTCCATAGCACTTTATATATGTGTATATCAATTTTTTGGGCTCTCATTCCTGAGTAATAATATTAGTTCAGAGGTAATTGGCCCATTTGTGAAGTTAGTGTTTTTGTTTTCATGTGCACCAACAACCACATTTTATCTCCCAGTAACTCAGGGCTGGTTCTGCAGTTTTTCTTATCTAGCCTGCATCTTTACTAACCTGAAAAACTTAGTGTACATAAAATATAAGAAATTACCTGCTTAGAGTAATAGTCTGCCTAGTTTGATGTTCTCTCTCCAACAGGGAAAATAGATGATGCCTCTTCATTGTTCTGTCAGTTCCTGATTTATGGCCCTGAATTTGGCTAATCCTTTTCTGAACCTGCTGATACTCTCTGCCTCAGCAATTTCTCATGGCAACAGTTTTCAGAGTGTTATTACTTGCAGCATAAAGACATATCATAGTGTCATCAGCGAACATCACTAATTCACTTTTTTTTGCACAATATGGGAATATATTAGACAGTACAGGCTCTAACATAAGTCTGTGGGATTCACTTGGTAATTTTCTTCCACTGTGGAAAAGACTTTTTATTCTTATCTGTGGGGGTTTTTTTAATTTTTCAATCATTGCTTAGCCATGCAAAGTCCTTTACTCTTATCCCATGGAAACTTTTTTCCCTTAAAAGCCTATGTCCAAAGCTCTCTGGAGATCTGAGTGCATGATATCAACTGGATCCATCTAGTTAAGCTATATGCTTTTAGACTTCTTCAAAGAATTCCAGTAGGTTTTGATACATCATATTCGTCTGTTCTCATGCATTTATTCAGCTCTGGTTTTCCCACCTGTTTCTCTGAAATATGAGTGCTAGGTCTTAGCCTAACATGGCTCCAAGTAGTGTGGCTTTGAGAGAGCAGTTATGGGCAGTAGTATATACTCATATATACTACTATATATATATATTTACACTAAACGATGTGTATTTTTATGTATTTTATATAGAGAGCATGTAACATCACAGTATATAACCATAAAGTCTGAGATAATTATTGCAGCTTTCCAGTATCAGAAAGGGGCCTCTGAGAAACCTGGGGAAGGACTTTTTACAAGGGCTTGTAGTGACAGGATGAGGGGTAATGGCTTCAAAGTGGAAGAGCATAGATTTAGACTTGAAATTAGGAAGAAGTTCTTCACTCTGAGGGTGGTGAGACACTGGAACAGGTTGCCCTGGATATTGTGGATGCTTCATCACTGGATGTTCAAGACCAGGTTGGATGGGGTTTTGAGCAACCTGGTTTGGTTTGAGGTGTCCCTGCCCACGGCGGGGTAGTTGGAATTAGGTTATATTTAAGGTCACTTCCAACCCAAACAAATCTATTCTAAGATTCTATGATATTTTATCTTATTACATTGTTTTAAATTATGTGTTAGAATAATTTTATATATATAAAAATTTATGTATTTTAACAAACCATTTCCACTTCCTACTGTAACCACATATCCTGCAATTGCAAGGATGATTTCAGAGAGTAACATGAATGGCATTTTAATGAAACTTTTCATGGCATTATGAAACTGGTACTGGAATGATTTTAATTTGGGGATTTCCCTAAACATCAGAGAAAAACAGCAACCTACATCAGATCTCAGTAAAACCCACTGAAGAATTTGCATACAGTTGTACAGGAAGAAATAGTGCAGTGCAACAAGTATGATTCCAATGACACTTTGTTATATCATCACACTTTATTTTTTTCCATGACTCATTAAAAAAAGAAAAAAAAAAAAAAAAAAGGGCCTCTTTTTAACCATACTACTTTTTAACAGTCATGGAGTTGAAGAATCTGATCACTTCAGACAGTGGCAAGAGAGATGTGTTGTGACAGTGGATCATGCACCAGCACACCAACCCTTCCTGGCTAGCAGATGTCCCCAGGTGAAGTGGTATCTGCCCAGAACCAGTCAGGCTGCAGAGCTCCAGCTTTTGTTGGAGCTGATGACAACACAGAGCCTATCTCCAGATTGCAGCAGAAACCAAAGGGAATGAGCATTTGCTAGGGTCCCATAATGTTAAGGACATTCATATTTCTCAGAAGGATCTGAGAAGGCACAGATTTTGTGAGGAAGAACATTTTGATGCTAAACCTGCATGCATAAGTATTCACAAAAACCTGTCCAGGAATTAGAGGTTCAGTCACAGCACTGAGCATGACTTAAAACATACTTGAGCTTTGCAGGAAATGGTGTACATGTGTTCAATTTTAGATATAGCCTGATTATTTTTGTTCTGCTAAGTACTATATGCAGGAAATGCTTTTCTTTGATAAGTTTCTCATTTACAAAACTAAGTATGACTTTATTTTCAATCCATTGTAATTTCTCCCGTTTGCTATTTAAAACATTTGCCACTTTGGTATATGTTGCCTTTCACATTTATGACCTGGATGTAAAAGAAATAATGCAAAAGAAGTATTATGCAAAGGAATCTTTGTTTTCTGTGTTTTAAAGACCATTGAAGCCATTACATTAGAATCTATAGTCTTTACATTTTGAAAAGTATTGTGGCTTGTGAAGAAAAATATTTCATCTCGCTTAAGGAGTTGAGAAATGCTACAACATAAATAAGAAAAATATTGTCTAGACATTACTTGTTTGGTTTTTGTTTTTGTTTTTCTCAGTGCAGTTAACCATTAACTTAATTTATTGTGTTTTATTTAATGAATGAAAATTCCATTTCTTTAGGAAAGAGGTTGTCCCATTTCAATGCTCAGAGGCACACTTTACAAAGGCACTTCTTGCCTTCTGTCTTAACAAGTGGCTCCACTAAGGCTGCTGTAAGTCTAGCATCGGTCAGCATCAGCACTAGTAGAACAAGTTAACTGATTTAATGTGTTGTTTATTTCCAGCAGTTATGGGTCTGGAGTGCATTGGTGAGATTTAGGGAAAAGCATCATGACTTAGCACAAAGCTGTTCACTACTAAGAGGAATTCTGTACTAGGGGGTCCCCAGTTGGGCTCATTCCCATGAGTGACTCAGCAGTGGACCCATTGTCATTCCCACTGCACTGTGCTCCTGTAACAACATATTGTCTTCAGGTGACAAAATGTTTAAGATTGATTCATACTTTTAATTGAAAGAGAGACTTGGCTTTCCATGAGCCTAGCTGCACTGAAATGAAAGACGACCATCTTAATGGCACACACATTGTATGAAACCCAAGGCCTCAGCACTGACACTTCCCACAAGCTTTCCTTCCGGCCCAAGCCAACAATACCTCACTCTCTGTTCTGCTACTGAAATAAAGGCAATAAAAATAAAACTGGCAGGAGTAGTTTATTACTTTAATCATAAAATAAAACGTCACAAGAACTTCCAAGGAAAAACACAGAAACAGCTATGCTGCAGGACCAGGGTGCCTCATCTAATCCAGTATATATCTAGTAGAATTGTCTGGGATGGTCTATGGAACCTAGCCTAGACAAAGCATAGATGAAGTCTTTCAAGGTGTTTATGTTGTGTGAAGGAAATCCTGTGCCTTGAAAAGATTATTGAGACCCAGAGCTTGGGATCTTTCCCTTCCTTTATCCCCAGGACCAGGCATCTCATTAGACAAGGTCAGGTTAGTTGGCCATGATTTGCCTCTGAACAATCTATGCTGACTGCTTCCAATCATCTCTGTGACCTTCATGTGGCTGGAAATTATTTCCATGAGGATTTTCTCCATAACCTTCCCTGGACATAAGATAAAGCTATTGTCCTGTATTTCCCTGGGTTGTCCTTCTTGAAGACAACTGTGATGTGTTTTTTCTAAACATCAGATATATCCCCCAGTCACATTGACATTTCAAAGATAATAGAGAGGGGCCACACAATAACTACCTCAGGACTTTCAGGTGCATCCCATCTGGTCCTGTGGACTTGTATGCAACCAATTGGCTCCAGCACTCTTTAACTGCATCTCACTTGACTGTGTACAACTCTTCACTTTGCTGGGGGCCTGGGTGCACTAATAGGCTGCAATTGCCTTGTCTGCTCTCACATGGGACGTTCACCCCCACACTCTGGGCCAGAAGCTCTCTTAAGCTTAGGCCCAGACAGTGAGTCTCTTCCTGAGCTCTGTTGTAGCTGGGATGTGTTTCCAGTCCTTTTTCCTGGTGGTTTTAATTTATTATTTGGATTTCCTGGGTTGACCTTGGATAGAATATGTTACCTGGCATTTGTACGGGATGTTTGATGGGACCTGCTGCTGTGACTGTTTCTGCTCAAGTGCTGTGGGACCATGGCCCAGTGGTAAGATCTCTGTCTGTGCTGTCCTTACCCTTGGCTTGCCCTCCCTGGTGGAGCAGCCCTCCTCTTGCTGCCTTCTGATTTTCTCCAACAGACTAGGTGAGTAGGATCAGGAAAAGGGGAGACAAAATGGCAGACTTTACTGTTGAAACCTAAAGCCAGAAGGAAAAGCACTGAGTACTTCAGCTTACTCCGTGTCTTTTGTCCCTACGTTCCCTGCCTCATTATGCAGCAGGGCTGTGTATTCCCTAGATTTCATTTTGTTGCTAGTGGGCTTATAGAAGTCCTTCTTGCTGACCAACAAGACCTATGTGTTTCTACCTAGCTGAGCTTTGGCCTTCCTAGTTTCACTCCTGTAAATTCAAGCCATGTTTCTATATTCCTCCTGGGTAACATGTCTTTGCTTCTGCTTTCTGTGTGCTTTCCTTTTGCATCTGAACTCAGTGAGGAGCTCTCTGATTCTTCCAAGGGACCCTTTGCCCACATTTTGTTCCTGCATCTCAGAATGGGCTTTACCTAGTTCATAACTCCCCTCAACATTCATCAAAGTTAATTAGAAACTTCTGAGTCATTTCAGTACAAGCTATTCCTGTAAAGTAAATGTCCATTGCTGTGCAGAAAATGGAACACTTGAGACATTGGTTCTCTGAAGAAGATGTCATGAAGTGGTAAATGGACTAGGGCTGGACAGAAATGTGAAAGCAAAATTGGAATACATACTTCCAGTGTGAAGCCTACTGTTAAAATGCTAGTTTTGCCCAGTGCTGTGTCTTCTTATCTGAGAGCAGATTTGCAACATATATTCCTATAGGCAGGGAATATTGTAGGTTTCCAGTCATTTCGGTCTACTCATCCTCTAACACAAACACAAATGGCTGCTAGAAATAGTAACAACTCCCATCATGCTGTTGTGGGTTGGAATAGCTCTCCAGAGGACAGCTGAGGGTGGCAGGAGCTTTGAGCAGGGTTGCATGGGTCCCTGCTGCCTGCCTCTGCATGTGGTGGTGGTATCCAGCTGGGATGCTCTGGATGCAGTTGTGCAGTGGTTCCTCTGCATACCAAGTCCCTGCTGGGGCTGTGCAGTGCTTGGTGTGGAGCAAGGGCTTCAGGCCCTCTTCTCCTAGGTACAGACCTGGTACAGCTGCTGTAGCTCACCCTCGGGTGCTTGCTGACCCTGCCTGTGGACTGCAGCAGTGTACTGTTAACAAGCACTTCATCAAAAGCTTGTTAAATTCTAACTGATGAAGCAGTTGACCTGCCAATCCTTAGTAGCATCATACAAATCCTAACCCATAATCAAGTTTTTATATGAACCTTTATGAGAGGAGCCTTAATTGGTAGAAATCTATGAGGTAAAATTGATTTCCTGCCCATCTCCTGTTGCAGTGGACACTCTCGAGTTTGAATGCACTGAACCTGACCCACTCTTTGGTTTTTTTGGGAAAAAAAACCTGTGATACTGTCCAGCAATATATATACTTGTCTTTTCAACAAGAAGTATTTTGACATCAAAGAAAACTTCTGCTTACAGAAAAGACAAACCCTTTTGTGGTATGGGAGTGACAGCAGCACATGATATGCTCTGACTAATGTCACACATTTGCTTTATACCTGTTTATGGGCATGGTGCAGACTGTGACTGATATCCACACCATGATCTTATCAGGGTTTGCTGGACAATGCCTCAGGTGTCAGGTTGAACTGGGAATACAAAGAATTTGTAACAGGCCAAAGCTGTTCACAGATGCTAAATGATAAAGTTACCTGGTATGAGAACAAAATAGCCCTAATCTTACAGAAAGAATGTGAAAAAAAAGATGTTTTAGTTTGCCTGTGGTGAATTACATGAAAGTATTTTTCATTTAGTATTAGCCTGGTTCATGTGAATAATGGCTAATTAAAGAAAAAAAAAGATGCAACCCCCCTAATCTGTTAAAAAAAAAAAAGCTGTTGCGGGATTTAAAGAGGTAATATGTACTTAACGGAGGGGCTAAAAGTATAGCTGTGTGTAATTATGGTAAGGAAAAAAATTCCCAAGGCTGAGCTGCAGACCTTCTAAAAGGGTAGTCAGTAAGGCATCCTTAGGGAGAAGAGCAGGTTTTACATTATATCTGTCACATGCCTTCTGACAGGACCCTTTCAACAACCTTCCTCATGGGGCTATAGGATCTCTTTTAACCCCAGCATCCAGGTAAGAGGATCCATCTGTCATGCCCTGAGCATGTGGCTAATGCAGCCAGCATTTCCACTTACTGTCAGCATTGACTCTTCATGGCAGTTGCTTTCCAGTCCCACCATACCTGGGGCTCCAGGCTTCTTCTGTCTTTTCCCAGCCCTGCGACTCAGTGGTACCGTAGCCAAAGCCCCCCAGCATTTGTCAGAGGAGCACTCTTCCAATTATTCATTTGTGAGCTTGATTTGTGTGGTGTTTGGTTTTTGTGGTTTGGGTTTTTTTCTTTTTTTTTGTTGTTGTTTGGTTGTTTTTTTTAAGTATGTTTTAAGAAACAATATAGAAGTAGTAGTGGTTTCTCATTGGTTTATTTTTGTTCCTTTTTTTTTTTTTATTATTGTAACAATCTCGAAGTCAGCTTCTTTCTCATTTTAAGTTTCAAACTCTAGTATTCATTGTAGAGTTTCTCCGTGTTAGTGAAGCTGCACCTCTCTGCTCCCCTGTAATGCTCACAATGGAAGGAAGGCCAGCTCTGGCCGGACAGGGGTTTTACCCACCTGCNGCTGCCTGCGCTGCTGCCTCGGCATCCAGCTCTCCCTATGGCAACGGGCAGGGCTCTCCGTGGGAAATCTCTCCGTGGGAGCCTCCCCTTCCTTCCACAGTCTGGTGAGCCAGTGGGTTTTTTCCTCCGGTAGACGAGGGGATTCAAAGAGAAGAGACAGGTTTAGTTTACTTAAAATCAGAGCATGACATCTATTGCTAAAGGTAAACAAAGATAATACACGTTTAGGCTTCAAGAAAGCAGACAATGTGATTATGGTAAGGAGATAGGAATCTAAATATTAAACGGTCATAAATAATACCTTAAACAGTGTATTATTTAAGCACTAATCAGTATTTAAAGCACCAGCCCACAATGACCAAAACTTTCATGAGTGTCTGATGAATTATTCAGCCAAATGCATTTTCAGGGTTTGATTTGTCACAGGATGATTGTTCAATGCTGTATAATAATTTGGCCTCTTTAAAGTATTTAAGGTCAGAAACTAGAACCGTGTATCTGACCAGAGCAGGCTGTCCGAGGTGATCAGTATTGTCACGAGCCCATGACTTCCCAGAGTGAGCAGTGACCAGGGCAGCTCCCTAGTCCCATACTGAAGCTCAATGGTCTTCAAAGGTTTCCCTTGACAGATGTGACCTGTTCACTAAATCTAGGCCAAACTTATTGAACATTACAGTAACAGATAGAGGCAAGAGGTGTTAGGAGAAATGTTCTGGATTAATTCAAAAGTTGTGGGTTGTTTGTTTGGTTTTGTTGGTTGTTTTTTTTTTGTCAGCTTCTCTTCTAATGAACAGAATATAAGTGATGAAAGAGGGGAAAAAACCTAGGAAGATTTACTTGACAAAAAAGCCAGGTAGACTATGTTAACAGAGACTAATAGAAAGGCACTGAATGCAAATTAAATTAAGCAGAGAAGTTCAAAGTTAGTCTTTTCAGCTGTGCCCTTTGGTGAAATGTGAATCATCAGAGTTGATGCTTTACTTGGCTGAGGGCTCTCTGAGGTGCTGAGCTCCCTGCTTTACCTTCAGCTAGGATATGTTACTGGAGGTGGGAGGGGGAAAGACATGACATTCAAGTAGTACAGTATTAAATTATATATAAAATACTACTTCTGTGTTAAAAATCGAAAACTTCAAAAACACAGAAAATGCTATTCAAAGGTCTACCTGGCTTGTTCTTTTTGTGACTGGATAACATCACCAGTCTGATTGTTTGGCTCAACTGCCAGAGAAGTACTTGGCAGTGGTTGATGACAAGGGTATTCTGGTGGCAACTTCTAATCTAGAGGGAAGATTTGGCCACCCAAGCCACAACTCAAAATTTGTTATTGCAGGAAATACCAATTGCTTATTTTCTATAGTCAAAACTTTTTTCTTTTCATGAAAAAAATGTGTTGGTTTGTTGTTTAGGGTTTTGTTTTGTTTTTAAATTGTAAGTTGTGCTGTACTTGCCTGACTTTTTTTTTAAAGAGAATAGATAATAATTTCCTAGAAATAGCAGAAATTTGTCATAAAAAGTTAAAGCCTTTTGACTATCCATGAAAGAAGTTTTAACATTTTCTGGATGGCTCTGGGATTTGCTCTCCTATTTACATAAATAATCCTACATGAACAAGGGGAAACATGAAATTACTGTATTTTTAAAGGTAGCTAAAACTGATACAAAGTCCATAGGTGTTAGTAATATGATGTGTTTGGATTTAAATTTGCAAAGTGCAAAGCAACTACTCAATTATTTGACATTATTGCTAAATTAGTATAAAAAAAAAAAAAAAAAGAGGTGATTGTTACCTGTGGGAGATTGTCTAGGAGTATGCAAAACAGACAGGAAAGCTGGAAAGGAGGCTGCAGGTCCTTGGGTGATCCAGGGCAAGGCTCCATCGATATCGTGACTAACAGAGCTATAAGACAACTGTTACAGACCATAGCTGATCCATTGGTTCCAGATATGCTCAACAATCAGTATGTAGATATGCTAATTTACAATGTATTACTCAAAATTAGAGGATATTTCTATGCTTTGCTAATACTTCCAAAAGATGATTATTTTCTAGATAGCAGAAAAGATATAGTCAGACCCTAAGTGGTGGAGAAGCTTTATTTTTATGTAGTTCTGTATTTACATTTTTGAAGAATTCTGCTTGAAGTTGAAATAGTTTATCATTCTCCAGGACCACACGTGCCAAGGCAAAAACATTGTGGTGGAACACAAGCCAATGTGCAAACCAGATTAGGCATAAACTGTGTGATGAAGTTAGAAAAGAGTTTAAGGTAGGTTGGAAAGCACAGGTGAGCTGTGGATAGGGATTTTTAGGGAATGCTGTAAGCAGCACTTTGTGGTTGGAGCATGGGAAATACCAGAATATAGTATTATAATGTAATGTAACATAGTATACAAATCAGTTCATGTATTATATTGCAAATTATAATTATGCAATGTTATGATACCAATTTTATGCATTATATTTTGTAATATTGCTTTAATTATATAATTGCAGCAATTTATAATGTTACAAATTATACTAATGCATGTCATTAAGACCCTAAAGCACGTGGAGCAATGCTACAGATTTCTGGTTTTCCTTCTTGGTGGGCTTCTTGGAATATCTGGGTGACCACTGTCCTGCTTTAACTGGGATAAAGTCATAGGCCAGCCATGCTAAGCAGGCCAGTAGCAATTTCATATCAGCCAGGAGCTTATGCTGGCAGGGGCAAAAGCCAAGGCAGCTGACCAGAGCTGGCTCACAGGTGTATCCCACACCAGAAATGTCACACTTGTTAGAAGTGGGGAAGTTTTCTGAGGATGAGGCTCCTCCTACTCCTGGCTGGGCTCAGGTTTCTACTGATCCTAATCTTTCTCTTCCTTCTCTTCCTGCTTCTCTTCATCTCTGGAGAGACTCACCATTCTACTCCTGAGGACTGCTCTCCCATTTATTGTGAATGCTGTACATTCACTGGACTGAGTATAATTTTGTGGACTTTATCCTGGCATTGTTATTAATTCTACTGCTTCATTAAATCCATTTTCATTTCAATCCATGGGTCTCCTCTCCTTTTCCCAATCTTCTTTCTCTGTTGGGGAGAAGTCATCAGCTGATAAAGCAGCTGCAATAGTTTAGCCCCAGATATGGCTAAATGTAGACATCCCTGTGTAATGGGAACAAAATCCCCAAATCAGTATATTGACACTTCATCATCTTGCAGTTCTCATGTGTTTTTCATCACCTTCTGCTTATCTCTGTCTGCGTTTAGCACTAGATGTACATAAAAGAATATCTGCAGCAGCCAGCTAAGGCCCCTAGTTGCTTTCAGTGATAAAGCCTCACACTTGTGGTGGAAGCTCAGGACTGTAAATATGACAAAGCTGCCTCTAGGATGGCTGAAAGGATAGAAGGAACTAGAGGCATGTTGTTCCTCTGTCCCCATTCTTCTGCATAGCTGGTAAACCCTCAGCTTGTCAGCTCCCAGTAAGCCTTCTGCTAAGGAAAGTATGCTTTGCTCCAGGCACTTAATGTATGAATCATTTTTACTGTATGCCTTATGTGCAAAATTATTATTATTTAAATCTAAGACGGCTTATTAGTAAAATGGTTTAATAAGCACTGCTGCATAATTCATTGTGTACACTGGGAGCTTTTAAGTCTACTGTGCCACATAATGTACTGTGTGTCTTCAGTGGAATACAAACAAATACAAGCAGTTGTTCTGGTTTTCAGTAGTGCTGGCCAAGTCATTTAAACACACTGTTATTTCTGTCCTGAGTTCTCTACTCCTAGTCAGTGCAGTTTCCCATCTGCAGTCTCCTGCTGGGTTCTCAACTTTCTGGAGCAAATGCAGGTAGAAGGCTGCAGTCCTCAGAAATGCTTCCTCAGTGCTTTGTGGTAGGGATGAAGGTCCTTGCTGACATCCCGCTAATGTGTTCAATCCCCATATTTGTCATTGGCATCATTTGTTTATTGTAATGGACAATTAAGGTTATATATGGGACTATTTCAGGAAAGTGTTCAAAAAATATTTTTTTTTACATGACTTTTGAGCTGCCTCCCCACATAATAAAGATTTGGAGAGTGTTTCAATTGGGAAAGCAGGTATTTCTTTCTCCATGCTTTTGGCATTCTTTTAAATAATTTCCTTCTTAAAGGTAGAAGCTCCAAGGATGTGTGATTAGTGCTAGAACTCATGCTGATGTTAAGATGATAATAATATTAAGAGTAGAGTAAGATTTAGGTGAGCTATGTTACTGATGGTCACTGTGATGTGATAGAAAGTTGCCACGTTCCCAGAAAAGTAACTCCAAGGACAATGTTCAGAAAACTTAGTCTACCAACTTTGTGAATCTACTATTTCCCACTGGCCTCTGTACTCAGATCAAAGAAAAGAAAAAAAACAAAGCAAAAAACCAAAACAATAAAAGTATGAGAACAAGAGAGAAAACTAACATAATTTGTGCTGGGAATCCATGTCTGAACTGTTATGTGTCTCCCTTGCTTTCTGGTCTATTGTATGCCCTGCTATAGCTTCTGCTGACATACTACACTTCCAGTCTTAAGATGTAGCTATTGGTAGGTCAAGTTGCTTGGTAGTTATTGCATTTCTGACTGGCTGCTGTGTTCATGGACATGCATCTGCAGATTGCTACTGCTGTGTAATTCACTTGTGTGAGGTAAGCCATGAAGAAAACAAACTCATTCAATGTGTCATGAAAAACCAAACTGTAAATAGCATTGGAAAAATATCTTTAGAACACTGGGGTTTTACAGTAAAGTTTATAAAAAGTCTGGTCTTAAAAAAACTGAGACATAACTTTGATTAGAATTAAATGAGTAATTTCATGCTGGTGGGGTATAGGCAATGGTTATTAATTATTCATTTGATCCGTTTCAGAGTGCTTTGATCCTTGAAGAAGCAGAGTTGCAGTAGTAAGGCCTCAGCCATCTATGCATTGGATATTTATGATATTCTGTTGGGTAGTTCTGGTTGCACTACTGAATACTGATTTCTTAGGGATGTCGCTGTTTCATCTGCATCCAGGAAAAGAGAGCCAGACTCTCTCCTGCCAGAAGCAGCTCATCTCTGAACAGTAATTCACTGATAATGCTTTGGCTGAATGATGTGTATTTGATGTCCGTCTTTATTATTTGTTGCTAAAGAACCTGAGCGATTGCTGTGTCGAAACCTGTTGGTTTTACATTACAGCCAGTGGCAATAGCTACAAGGCAGTTCCAGCAGTTCCCGTGGCTTCATCCAAACTGTGTCATTTAACACTGTAGTCATGCAAGCAGGCCAGTATAGGACTATGTATAGTCTTCCACTACAGCTACAATGGAGGAAAAAACAGAAACAGCTCTTCCCTTTGTAAGGCAGTAGTTCATAAACAAAACCAATTTCCTGGACCACATTGCTTCCTTTCCACCAAATGGAGTGCTCATTGGAAGGAGCTGTCACAGAATCACGGATGAGATTAGTAGACTCAGTGACAACAATCTGGCCACAGAACTGGAAATACTTATGCCAAGATGAAAGAAAAGAATTCACAGGAACTTCATGCACTGAACTGAAAACACCTTAGTGCAGGATCCCTGACAACCAAATTCAGACTCATTTCCCATTGTCCGGATATCTCTCTTTACTCCTAAAGACTGTAGCTTACCTTTTCTTGCTTCCTTCACCTTCCTAAAATTGCTTCTATTGGGAAGACAGATAGAAAAAAAAATAATTGTAACCCACAAAGGGCTGAATTAAGATCAAGGAAACACTGCCGCAAAGACCAGGGACATTGCTGACATTGTTTATTTCAATTTTCTTTTTAAAATAAGGTCCCTTAATTTCAGGGAATCAATCAAGATGACTGAACATGACATTAATAACATACAACATCACCATTGGCTGAACTGGAACTAAACATGTGGAGTTCTGAATATGTCCAGATTCTCCATAGCTGAAGTGTCCTCACTAAGCTACTCTTTTTGACAAGTAGCTCATGACCTGTTCATAGATGCTGCACACCTTCACATGTCAGTCACTCCTTCATGATGCCAAATGGAAGTAGGCCTCCCTGTTCAGAGTTCTTCAGCAATAGCAATGGTATTTCATCAGGCCTTCATGGAAGGATGATACACAGACTTTGGAGGGAGAGTTAATACTTTTCTAAGACTGGTGGCTGGAATTAAGAGAAGGTTTCAAGCAGATATGCAAATGGATCTTAATCTTGACAGCATCCTTGTGAGGAAGGAGAAAAGAGTGGCACAGAGAATAATGTACAGTTGGAGCCTAAGGTGGAAACCATGCTACACTGTGCTCTTTGATGAATAAAAGGTGACACGGTGCTCCAAAAGCAAAGAAAAGCCAGATTCAAATGCCATTGTGCTGAATGGGGGAATGTGCTGTTTATGGGATGGATATTTTTTTTTTTTTTAGTTAATCTTCAGCTGAATCAGTTTTTTTAGCCTAGTGCACTGCAACTAGTAGTGATGGCAACAATGGTGTCAGAGAGCAGGAGAGCCTTAATCTGCTTTGATGACCACATCAGCATACATCAATTTAAGGATACTGTGAGTCTGATGGCTTGCTTCTGCTGGTCATAGACAAGCTCCCCCTATATTAAAAGTGTTGAATATACTATGCTAAGTCATTTTAGTATCTAAAAGTGTATAATGGCCAGCCTCTACTCAATTTTAAGAGTATAATTATAGCTTCAGCAGTGTAGTAATAGAAAAAGGTTATGAATATAATTGTTTAGCTTTATTTTTTTAATTTATTTTGGACCTCTTATACAGAGGGGAAAGCACTTTCAACTGGTATTGGTTTTTTACAGGACTAAAGGTGTCTGAGAAGTTAAAAAAAAAAAAACCCAACCCACTAATTTTCTTCTTATGTTTTGATAAACTAATTTAAATGGAAACATAATTTGGAAGCCATATATAAGACCTGGCTCACATTTTCTGGCTACCTTAGAAAATGTTAAATAGCAGTTTAGGACTTTTTTCCTTTGGAAGTGAATTATGAAGAAACCCTGAGAAACACCCATAGTTTTATTTTGGAGGGACAGGAAGAATTGTGGTAGTCAGGAAAAAAAAAATATTCAGAGACCTGCAGGAATATCCTACCCGGTTTATAGCTTTGGTGCCTTTGTTCTACATGTTAATTTTTACTTATTATGCTCTTGTTCTTATTACATCATTTCCTACTGAATTCATTCTAGACTATAGAAGTTATTTAGCCCATAACCATAGGTTGCAGAGATGTTTTTAGACATCGTTAGCCTATACTCATTAATGCTTTCAAGGTAAATATAAAATTCTTGTAGTTGGCTGAATAGTCTTTGGGGAGCCCATTATAGAGGGGTTTTCTGCTTAAAGTAGGTGTTCTGTGTTTAAATAACCATGTCAGGCTGATCTACAAGAGTCTAGATTTATTTTTTTTTTTGGTTGGAGATTTTTTTTTAAACCACAATTCTGATAGCATTCATTATTCATCTGAGATGCCATTAGAATAAATTAATATTAAAATATTTAAATGCCGAACAAAGGGTTTGAAAAGTTACAGAGATTGATCACCTGAGATGAAACGTTGGTGCTTCATTAGTTGTGGATCTCTGTGTTGCCAGGCTGAGGTACTTCTGTTTCGCCTCATTAGCAACTTTTTTTCTTTAATGCTGACTGGACTGTATTCAGGCTGTGTTGTCTACCATATATTTAATAATGGCTCCTATTGATAGCCTGATTTACATGTGTGAAGTTGGAATACTCTTCACATGTAAACTATAGCAATTTAGAATTTTATATAAATAACAAAATCCTCACATGGCTTGATTTTTATTTTGTGATTTTTTTTTTTCTCCTTGGCAGAAGATTATGTTTCCAGGAGATTTTTATGGTGTATTGGTGACATCATTGGTTCCAACCTAAGAAAAGAGTCTTTGCAAAAACTCAGGAATAATGGTACTGATGGAGTGAGAGGAATGGCACCTTTTTAAACAAGGTCAAATTTTTCAGCCTTCTTTGGTGTCAGCCTCACCTCATATACGGAGAGAGGTTTCTCAGCTTCCCAAGAAGCTTGGCCCATCCTGAATCAGTAACACATGGCACAGCCAACCCACCTTGTTCACATCTCTGAGGCCAGGTGGAGAAATCCTTCCCCTCCCAGAGTGGCCTAGAGTGGTGGAGCTGTGGCATGGACAGGCAGGGAATGGGTGCCGATGTTGAGGGAGATGGCTGAAAGTTCTTAATTCCAGTAATAATACTAATGCAGCCATATGGTCCAGAGATGTAGGATAAGCCATTTTTCTAATAGGTGATATCCAGAGTTTAGTTGGAGACTAAAAAAAAGACAAACTCTCAAGCAGTTAAGCCCGTTGCCACATTCAGTGTTGAAGAAGACCTGTGTAGCTATTCTGAGCCATTTACATGTTGACAGGTACAAATTGATCAGCACTGTTACAAATGATTGTGCTTTTTGTACTGAAATCTTGTCCATGCTGTAGACAGCTGTTAGAAGTGGATGAGATTTGGTGCAGACCACAAAGGGAAGGGCTCTGTTCCTGGGATGTGTGAGCTGGACAGGTGTTGCCAGCATTGGGGCACCAGTAACAAGACAATCCTGGGGGGAACACAGTACCCTAATGCTTTCAGGACTGGTCTCACCTAAGCCAGAGACCAGCAAGAGGAGACAGAAGAGAACTGAAGCCCCTTGGCAGAGAGATGCAGAGGGCAGGGGATGTCACCATGGAGGTGATTTACATATCCTGCAATGTAGCAGGGGTTATGATGTGCTCACCCTGCAAGCGTTGCTTTTACAGTGCTTGAAGCTTCCCTTTATTCTCAACTTAGAACCACAAACAGAAATCTGAGCCTGGCTTTCTTCCTAAAAGGCTGTTTATAGGGGCTTTCCTCTGGAAAATCTTCTGCTTCTCCTTACTTATTTTCCCTGGCCCAGGGCCCACAGGTGTGGAGCGATGCAAACTTTCTGGGACATCAGGGCTAACTCTAACATAGTTTACAGGTGTAAATCTAAATGCAGAACCACAAAACACAGCAGCTAGCAAATGGTGGAGCAGATGAGGCATAGAACAGTATCTACCACTTCTACTCAAGGCCATTCAGAGCTTCTTTGGATGTGGCCTGACAAAACCATTCATGCTTTCCCATCTCTCACCAGCAGGCAAAGGTGGTGGAGGAAGGTGGCGTACGCAGCAGCATCTCCTCTTCCTTCTCTGCCTTGTGGATGTAAAACAGACATGCAGACCTCTAACTTTGCATTTCTTTGCTTCTGTTTTTTTTTTGTGGGTTTGGGCCAGTTTTAGTTTGTGATCACACGTGATGCCAGCTTCATTCTTTGTGCTTTTAAAAATTTGAAGTTGCTAGAAGTACACCTACCTGTGGATTTTAAAAATTATTTCTGCTAGGAATTGTCACTCTCTAGTTATGCTGTATTTGCCCTCTTTAAAGCCTCATCAGAGAAGCTTGAGTCATATCATGTTAATTCAAAGACAGCTTTAAAATTAATCCAATGGAGTCAATGCAGGCAGAAGATCAAGTGACTTTGTGGATGCTTAGGTATCATAGGGATGTAGGTGTCAGTGAATGGGCCTGATTTTGATTGTGTGAGCCCTGTGGGGTTTGTGATGTGGCACAGTACAGCACATGCTGTGATGGAGGCCTCACTTAGCTTTTGCTTGGTGTGAGATATTGAGGATGTTCAAATCCATAAACATGACAGCAGAGCACAAGCCCTCAAAATGTTCATGGAACATTCCCACGGTCTTTCTCGTGTCCTGGAAAGTGTGATGTGCAGCTGGGGCACATACGGCAGGTCAGGAAAGTTAGCAGGTTAGTGGTTTACATGGTATGAAGGGTTAAGATGAACAGGAGGGCTCCTTTCTCTGCTTCCAGGCTTGTGGTCTCAGATCTCAGGCTGTGGGGAAATAAACTTTCCCAGGAAGTGGAGTCTCATGGGGAAAAGTCTTCTGCTTCACAAAACTCCCTGGTCTAGAGGGAACAGAGCAGAGGCTTTGGTGCTATCTACTGCCTAAGAAATGCACAGTTCAATGATGCCTCAGTGGATTCTATCACCCAGACATTAAAAAAAAAATAAATAAATGAGCTTTAACTTCTGTTTTTCTCTCCCTTGCCCCACTGGAGAAACTTCCCTATTCCTAGGCATCACATAAGCACACGTAGAATTATCTGGGGGATTAATGAATGCAGAGAGAGCAGCAGGATTTAGACAAGACACCCACGGGAGGAGAAGGACTGCTGAGATGAATGTTTCCATGAGACAGATTATGTAAAACTTTTTGCTTTCATGACAAAATCTAGCACTGGTTGCACAGACTGGAGATCACAGGAGTAGGAGGACTGAACCAGGTTCAGACTGTGCAGCCAAAAGAAAGCTCACTGGCAGGGAGGAGGGAGTCTTCAGATCCTTGCAGCACCATCAAGTATTCACATATGTTCCCTATCAACCCCCTGCATGAACAGTATGTGGTCAATACACTCTGCATGCACTTATCTTTCTTAGGTACCCAGCAGGCTAATTTGATTCAAATACTCTTCTTTTTCCTACCCCTGCATCAGAGAAAAGGCTTTTTATCCCTTAAATTTGACAATAACTTTCAGAACTATTTCCCACATGCCCTTTCTGTGCCATGTTCATGTCAAAGGCTCATGAGTAACATTTGTTTGGGAGGTATGTTAAAAAAAATTGGCAGTGCATTACTAACTAATTCCTTAATTTAAACTGGTGAAACAAAGAAGTTCAAATTAGAAGCTGAGGGACTCTCAAAGAGCTGCAAGTGTTCCCTCTGACTGACTGCTGATTTGTTTCTTCCTTAAATTCATGCTAGCTGGCAGAACTAATATCAACAGAATAAAAAAACAGTTGGTTCTTACCTTCTTTTTCTTCCTCCCCAACTCTATACTGTGTTTGCCACTGTGTTTCACAGGTCTGTTGCACTTTGCCCATGCTTCCTAAGCTGGGCACTGCTGCTAACTAATGTTCTGCAGGACAGAACAAGCTGTTAAAGGGAAGCAAGACCCTGGAAAAGCTGCAGCTGAAATACTCTTTCTGCCTCACAAGAAGTCTATCTGGAGTGTACTGGTGTCCCACTCTTGTCTTTAAATGAGATACTGAAAACATTGGAGAATTTTTATTCAATGTCAATTTAAAAGCTTTGACACCCTATTCCACAGCTTCTGTTGGCAAACATGAGAGGGCTTCCCAGCTCCTCAGGACTGGGACTGTATCTCTAGGGAACATGGCAATAAAAGTAAGCATGTTGTAGGACACAGAAAAGAAAGAGCATGCAACTCATTGCAAAAAGGTTGCAGCAGAGGAGTGAACTGTCTGTGCTGAGCTGCTCCATCAGTTTGAAGATCAGCTAAGCAGAGCTCCCACTGGAGTGACAGTGACACTTTTAACAGGTACTTAGGCAGAGTCAGGTGCCTGTTAGTGGGGTTATTATCTGTCATGAAGAGATGTCAGAGTGGTTATTATCGCTTACTGTCGGGAGGTAAGGATACACCCACTCTCTGCCTGCAGAGGGTATCTCACCTATTTGTAGTCATTTTCTTTCTATATTAAAGATTATACATATGATCTTGGGATTGGATACTAAAATAATTGCTTGGTTACAAAACTGAAGCGTTGGCCTAGTAGATAGCTAACTACTTCAGCCGCAAGAAAAACTAGAAATTTGTCTCATGCTGATGCTGTGAATGTAATACTTCTTGATTGGAAAGGGCTCAGTCTTATCTAATGGTAGACTAAATCCGCGGGACACCCCAGAGAGGCTGCTGCACAGCAGGTCAGCTGTTGGGGAACTTAGATGTCTTCCTGTGTGGACATAACACTGGGAAAGTACTAGGATTGCTGGAGGAGCATCAGCCAAGAGAACCTTTGTGGCATGCATACGAGCAATTGCCAAGGACTGCTGGTCGTGTCTGGATATCAGAGTGCTTGGGGATGGTGCTGGGGTCTGCAGCCGCAGGGAAGGCTTGAGCTGGGTGAAGGTGTAGTGGCAGAGACATTGGTGTGCAATAGAAGACAGATGGAAAAGCCAAAAGACAGAGATCAGAAAAGCACTTATTTTACACAGGACTCATCTAAAAGATCATCTAAATTGCTGTGTCAAATCTAGGATGGAATTCTCTCTGCCAAGCTTTTCTCCTGAGCAAATTAGGTATTCAGGCTTTTTTTTTTTTCATTTGTGTTGGTTTTGGTTGTGTTTCTTTGTTTGTGGGTTTTTTTTTCTTATTGCCTCAGGCAATAAGAAAAACAATGGCTGAAGAAACTCATTTAATTTTTCTTTTTTTTTCCTTTTTCTCTTAAATATGAGAATGCTGAGTTCTGGGACATTCCTACAGTTTTTAGGTCTCATCTCATCCAAGACAATTTGACCACAGAGGATAAGGTTGATTTTTATCTAAAGTCTCCTTGAGTTTTCTGTGTATTTTATTGTTATTTGGTTTATTGTCAATGTAATTTTTAAAACCATACTGAAGGAAATATTTAACCACTTGGTGAAAATGTCTATTGTGGTTGTGAGAACTTTGCTGGAATAAGTCCTAAAGGATCATGTCCGTACACTGTAAGTGCTTTGGAACAAACAACAATTGTTTAATCTGTGGATGCTTTTTATTGTAAGGTAAGTTTTCATTTTCAATCACAGGCCTGACCTGAAATTAGGGATCTCTCAACCCTAGGACTGTTTCTACCTGAATCTCTAGACAGAGATGGGCCTCTGTAAACAGTGCTCTACCACAGGATATAGATCAACCTTTCAACCTTGGCTTTACAGGGCATTAACTTATAGTGGCATTGGCACTGCTGGAGACGTGTCTGCTTGGATGTTGGACTCTCTTTTCAGGTCCTCTGTCCATGGAAAAGAGTATGTTCTGTTCCTCCACTGTAGACAGTTAACATATTTGTTTTAACAACTGTTTCATTGTTTATTAATAATTTTCATTACCAGTTGTTACTTTTCCAGTTAAGAGACAGTACTACAGGTAAAGCCTGGGCATTGTGCAGAAAACATTCAGCTGGGAATCTGCACAAGGTCACCAAGTGTGGTTGTGTGTGTGCATTTAAAGGAATTAAACTGAGCACCAGGTGTGAAAAACAAAGCAGAAAATGTGTATTCTGCAGTGTTCTTTTCCAAGAATGGTGTCTTTTTAACAGCAAACAACAAAGGGCACAGACATGGCTACTTCGTGAGTAGGCAGAGGCTATGATATTGTTACTTTCTCACTGAGCAAAGAAAACAATGAGCACTGCCCACCAGGCCCTCTGCTATGGGCTCAGTTTCCTAGTATACCTGAGCATCCTTCAGCTGTCCTTGTCTCCTGCTGGAAGCTCAGCTTGCACTTTCTCAGTGTAGGGCCAGAGCTGGCCCAGGGCACTGAGAAAGTGAGGAGCTCTTTGGGGCTGACAAGGGCAGTTCTGCCCCTGCTTCTTGCTGTAGAAAGGGTCAGCCTGGGAGAGAAAGGTTGTCTGCTGTTAACCATGCTTCAGAGGTGCTCAGGGCTAGGGTGTTTTTGTAGCCAGGCTAGCCACCACCTTTCCCCAAGAAGTGCGTTGCCAAATATGGGTGGCTCTCCTCTTTGCATAGAAGCAGCTCAGCTCTTTGGCTATTTTCTGTATTGTTTTACTGACGAGAGATGCCCTGTAATGAGTATGGTGACATCCGCAGCTTGCTCTTTCTTCTTGTCCTTGATTATCTCCTTGTAGTGCCTAATTGTGAAGAGAAAACTCCAGGACATCAAACCATGCAGTAATTAAATCCCTGCTAAAGATTAAATGAAAATATTTAACCCTATTTGAATGTGCTATTTTAAATTTTATGGTGTTAACTCCATATTTGGGAAGGAAACTTACTACATTTTACTGAATCAAATGATAAATCTTCTGGACTTCTGGGCTGTGTAAGAAAAGCAGGATCCTGAATCACAGAAAGCAAATAAATCTAAGAAAACATTTTCACCACATTCTTGATGGTTCTAATCTACTAGACGTATTTTGTTAAACTGTATTTAAAAATACATTTATCGTAACTTGTTTATCAAGATGCATGTCACATGCATCATCATGCTGATCAGCATGAAATGAAGCAGTTTCTCAGCTGATAATCTGTTGTGCCTCAAGAAGGGCAGGTTAGAAGTCAAGACTCTGGAGGTTAAATTGTGGTCCCTTTGAAATCAATAGGCATCTTGCCAATCACTTTGGATTCTGCTGTTTTGCTGTTTCACATAGATTCTGTTCTCGATTCTTATCAGCAACTTGCTGTGGACTTCAGCAAGTTATTTAACTCTTCTAGCCTTTTACCTTCTCCAGCAGTGATTCGCAGCACTTTGTGTTCTATATAATACAGTAAGAACTACATGTAAATACATTAGATATATGTGTAATATTTAAAACATTAGGATGACCAAACATATTCTGTGATCACTCTCCTGACATGCTGATTTCTTGTTCAAGATTGTTGGTAGGAAAGGCCAAAGGTATTTCCTACATTGAGGAATATAATTTACATAGAAGAATATTTTCCATTCTGTGGGTAGTTTACTGAAATTTTTTTTCTACATGTTCTCTGGGAAATCCCCCTTTTGAGATCAGCAGCAGGGCTGTGTGTGTGAGTAGAGCCTAAGGACTTCATTTGGCACTTGGCAGGATGCTTATAGAAAAGGTGTGCAGACCAAGCTCTCTAGCAGCATGTTTTCTCCGATGTTGTGGGACACAGCAAACAACATTGGTGCAGAAAAGGGCAGCAGCTATAATATTCCCCAGGAACTGGAAGTCTCAATTATTTTCCCAGTTTCACTTCTTACACCGAAGACAATCTATATTCTGCAGAAAGGACCCCTGTCTCCTTTGTCCCATCTCTGGCTGCATGTGGCATTGCTTCCCTGGACAGGCCTGCTTGGTAAGTTGATTGACAGGAATGAAAACAGAGCCATTAAAACTGATGAGGGTTGGGGAGGGGAATGGAGAGCAGGACCATCCTGGTGGAACACAACATTAACTGTGACATGAAATCATGCCCCCAGCATTAAGTCAAAATTAATCCTCTATTTTTAAAGATACTTATATGCCAAAAATCAAAGGAAACTAAGCATTTGGCTGTATCTATGCTGCTAGAGGCATCTGCCTCCAGAAGCAATCTGTTGCTCCCAGTGAAGGTGTGTAAAGTAGCTCATGTCCAGAGAACAGCACCAGGGGACATCTCCAGGTATTGCATTGTCACCCTTCTGAGTAAAATGGGCCAAGTCCTAGCCATCCCAAGGGGATGCTGCACATACAACTGGGCCAGGGAACCTGTTGGAAATTCAATGGTATGGGCAGCACTCAAATTTGTGTACTGGTCCCGTTCAGCTCCCTAGTATACGCATTTCCTTCATGACGAAAGATGTTGCTACTTTGTGCTACCTTTGCAGTTCAGAGTGTCCCAGGGCTGCATCCACAACCTGCTAGATTCTAATTTGGTAGCATGCCACCAGGAAGTACCACTTGTATGTCCTGGGATGCTTCAAGTGGGCATCTGTGGGGTGTTTTCAGGCTGCAAAACCAGCTAGGGTAGTGTTGGAAGATTAATATAGGAGAAAGGAGCCAAATGTATAATGGTTTCTTTCATGCTTTCAGACAGTGATTGTGATTGTGAGCTAGACTGAGACAACTTTTGAGTAATCAGATATTTGAGGTAGGAAATTGAATTATTTGCAGTATAGTTGCTGTCAGATTTGTGTCGGTGGGTCTTTCTGTGTCCTGGGATCCTGGAATGGGTGGAAAGTGCTGCCTAAGTGCAATGCAACAAAGAGCAAGGGCAGCAGGACTGTTGGGGAAGCAGAGAGAGTGAGCTTGCTCTGTGAATTGCTGTAAGGTCCCAGGGTTGCCAGCAGCCATCTGCTTGCTCATCTGACCCATTTGGCTCTTTGTTCAAACAGAGTGAGAATAGCAGCAGTGCCCCTCTCTCTGCCAGGCCCTGCAGGTGCTGCTCCACAGCCTGAACCAGAGAAAGAAGTGCATATTTACAGAAAGTCCTTTTCCCTCCCTTTCCTTTCCCTTTTTAAGGCTCTTGGCCAAGCTATGTGATTCTTATCTGGTCTCTGCAGAGCCTTTAAGTGAGGTCATACAGGAAGTTTAATTAATCCTGTACAATTGTCACTACCTCCTTGGCTGCGCACTGTACTGGGGCCCAGCCCTCTACCACAATGCATCTTACGACAGCTGAACATCTGTTTAAAAACTGATTGCCAAGAAGTAGTACTTTCTAAGCCTAAATTTCCCTCTGGCTGTATGCATGCAGTTCAACACAACATTGTATAACAGTGTTAAGAGAAAAAACAGATTTTTCCCCTACTCCTGGGATCAACTGGTAAAGCAAACTCCAATTATCTGAGAAATGCAGGTTCTGAAATATCAGCTGCAAAGAAACAGGCTGGTCTATATGTGTCCCACTCAGCTTATTTCCCAGACTGGTGTCATTTGGGGTGCTGGGCTGCAAACTGACACTGCAAGACATGGGACTTGTTCAATGCTGGGGCAGATTCACCAGGGGCTTCAGTTCTCAACCACTGCTGCTCCCCTGCAGCAGTTGTGGGACCTTGCACATCCCCAAGGCTGGGAGTTCTTCCACTCTTTACCTTCTCAGAATGTAGTGAAGGACAATGCATCTCTGCTGCTCCTGAGAGTGGGGAATACTACACACACATGTACACACACACAAGTATACAGACTCACAGATAGTAAAAAGTCTTAGATCTTCCCAGCCTCCCAGGACAGACTTAAAAAAAATAATACTTTGGAAGAGGAGAAAAAGAAGAAAGAGAATGGAAATGAAGGGGGGGAATTGCAACTCCTTTCCAGGGGAGAACAAGAACGATAGCTGCTGTGAGAGGAAGGGAGCAGGGGATGTGGGCACCAACAGGAATATGGGACAAGCAATGCCCAAGGCCATAGGGGAAGAGCAAAGGTGATGGGGCATGTAGAAGGTATGATGTCAGAACGTGGCTTTATCTGAAATAGCAAAGTATTCTTGAAGCCTCTTTTAATCTGTCTCCTTCCTGTATTTGTTCTTATCCCTCTCTGAGTTTCCTCTAAACAGTGGTACAAGAATATGTAGAAACCAAGGCTAAAATCCTACAAGCAGTTTCTTTCTGTAATGGTAGGCAATTATCAGGACCCGAAACGGCACAGCTCATCTCTCAGGGAAAAGCAAAACTGGTCTCTGCTCCTGCAGGCAGGAGACCTAATGTGCTGTTCCTCAGAGCCTGCTCACCTGGGACAACCACAACTGTTCAGGAAAGGTGAAGGTAGGATGGCATGGCCACTCATCCCCAGTACACATCTGTGCCACACCAGCCTCACTGTCCTCTGGCCCCTTGCTGGCATGGCAGGCTGCTGCTGCTTGACTAGAGGTGATCTGAAGGGAAAATTGTCTCATTTGGTATCTGTGATGAGTAATGGATGGGGAGAGTTAACACAGTAAAATAAAAGACTTTTTGAGTCTCCCGAGGTAATAATCCATGCTTCCACTTTCCCGAGCGGTCCCGCCTTTTGGTTCAGTAATGAAATCTATTTTTCATTGTTTGCCCTTTTTGAGTTATTGGATTGGTTTCACTCTTCGCATGTGTTAAAAAAAAAAAAGTAAATAAAATTTTGCTTTCTTTGAGGATTTGCAGAGTAACTATGCATTTGGATGGCCGGAGAGGTGTATTTACATGCGTGCAGAGACTTCATGATTATTGCAATCCCAGGGTACTCAGATTTAGCTTCATACAGGGTCCATCTTTTATTCTGGAATCAGGAATACTGTTTTCTCTTGAAATAAATTCCTCCTTCCCCAGTGGTATAGTATCCTTTCTTAGAATTATTAAATAATAGAAATGAAAACTAGTAGTATATACTAATTAATTTAAATTTCTTAATTTATGCACTTATCTTGCAAACACAGGCAAACTCAAAGCAGTAAACAGTTGACACAACCTCCAGTATATAAAGGTATCTTCTATAATTATATAGGAGATAATATATGTAATTATATATATAATTTGTGTCATCAGTGAAGAACTGAGATCTGTACTGACTTTACAGACAGAAAGACGCTTGCCACATGTTGTCTGAACAGAAATATCAGGGATGCTGAGATTTCCAAAGATTGTCTGTGTGCAGATGTTAAATGGATGGCTTAGGTGGTGTCCTGAGATGAATTGCCAAACTCACTGCAGCACAGAGGCATAATTGTGTGGCCGAGACCCACTACTGGTGACACAATGTTTACTGGCAGGAGGTAACTGTCTGTTCCCACACTTACAGCACCTCTATGGAGGATAAAACCAAACCTAAAGCCTGTCATCCCTCTAGGGATGCCTCACTTGGTTTGGACTTTAGGCATCCTGCTTTATAGGCATTCTGAAGAGCTTTACACTCAGCTTTTTGTTTAAGAAATGTGTGAAGCCCAACTTAAAGGAGGATATAAATAATAAAGGAGGACTAGAGGTGATATCTAACATTATTTTTCTAGGAACATTTATGTTTATTAGTAGCTTTCAAGCCAGTATTTTCCTGCCTCAACACAATCCTCTCAAGTACACTTATGGGACTGGATGGGTTGCATTTTAGGTTGTCTATTTGTGTTATCTTTTGACATTGACACAGATGTGCCTAACTGTGATTTTTGTGCAGACCTGTTCAAAGCCAGCACAGTCCAAGTATGTGTCTTTCATAGCATAATAACTCCCCTGTTGTCCATACCACTATTCTGTAGTATTTTCTGCCATTTTCATGTTTTGCATGTCCCTGAGCTGCTTGAGCTTGTTTCCTTCTCAGAATATCCTGTACTGTTTTACAGCTTGTGTGGAAATTGTAGGCATGGAAGAATTGTTTTTCTGCTTTCTTTTACACCCCTCATTTGTATAAGAAGCATTTGTTTTCTCTGCTTTGGAGTAGAATTTAAAGTCAGGAGGAGATCACAGATTCTAAAAGCAGGGTGGTGTTTTTGTTTTTGTTTTTGTTTGTTTTGTTTTGTTGTGGGTTTTTTTTGTGTGTGTGTTTTTTGTTGTTTTGTTTTGTTTTGTTTTTTAAGTTTAAATGTCAAATTCTGCCCATCTTTATTCAGATCTCATGGTTGAAACCAAAGGGTATTGTGCCAATATGCACAATACCATATTTCTTCAAAGGGCTTACCAGACATGAACTTATTGATCTGATAGTGCTTTTATTTAATGAAGTCTGAGTACCAGCATGCTCATGGAAGAAGTCTGTTCTCTAAGTTGTTCTCCAAAGAATGCTGCCTTTTCTTTTAAGCACCACACGTAGTAGTATTTTATTGATTATGGTGTTTCTCTAACAGTCATATATCAACACGCTGGAGAGCCAGCTTTACCTAGTATTATGTTAGATGCCATGACGCAGTTTGCTAGTACTTGACATTTCCATTTAAACAGTGTTTGAAACTTCACGAATTCTCACAGAAATGAAAAAAAAGAAAGAAGTAACTAAGAAAAGGATAAGGGAGGAGAAGGTGTCCTGTCTCTCGTCTCAGGGTGGCTCAGCTTGCTGCAGTGTGTCGTGTTTTTAGCATAGTGCCTTGGACATTTGAAATGCAGCTTGATTTAGCTGAGCTTTGGCTCCAGACTGAAGCTTTTGTCCTTTCTCATGCTGCCCAGACCTGTGAGGTTTGGTCCTCTCATCTTCACTCAGCCTCTGCCTCATGCCAATACCAAACCCCTGAGGCCTGCAGCGCTCGGGAGCTCAGGAACCTTATCGCCCTGCTGACTGCCAGCATCTGAGCATCCTCGGCCCTGGTGAGAATGATGCAGCTGTCTAGAGGGAAGTGGCTTTGGCCTGCAGCGGGCTGCCTGCTGGTGTCTGTCTGACCTCGGGGCCAGCTTTGCATCCTGCTCTGGGGGCAATGGCCTCACAGCTGGGTGTGGGGTGGATGCACCGCATGCAGCAGGAGAGGTGGCTCGGTAGGCATCTGCTTTTATGGATGGCTTGGAGTTGCGTTGTTCTGTGCACACAGAGCTGCGATTATCGGCCATCACCTCCAAATAACTTGGGAACCGGACAGATTGGAGGCTTTCACCAGACGAGTTAAATCATATGTCAGATCAGTTGGGATTCTGCTCATTTAACAGCCAGGGTTTGGTTTATGGGGTTGCAGTGCCACTGACATACCTTGTGATGTATAGTTACAAAGGATCACTGAACTGCTAAGCTTTTTGAAGGCTTTATAAATGTGTAATATGGGGAAGACTGGTTTAAAAAAAATATTTCTGAATACAGTAGGCATAACATACTCTGCTTGTGTATTAGCTAAGTATAGCTTATCCTTATTTCTTCTGGCCTCTCATATCATGAATTCTCCAGCAGGCTTCTTTCTGTTATATCAAATGTATTGTCAAGCCTTGTTTTGGCTTGAGCAACTCTATTTTCATATGATGGTTTTAGTATTTGTCCCATGTGTCTTAGCATAATTGGTTACAGGAGTCAACAGGTCCTACTTTCTCTCCCTAATCCCTCCTTTTTGCTTGCTTTACACTGAATTTATACTGACTAAAGGTGTCTGGTTAACAGTCACATATAAGTAGAAATTTCTGCTTGCCTGTATCAAACTGCTCCTGAACTGTCCATTTCCACCTTCCAGTGGAATTGTCCAGTTTTGGTGTATGCATGTGTGTACAACAAGAGTGGACCTATGGATAAAAGGTGTCAGTGTTGGGGGCCTTGCACCTCCACCATATGCAATTTGCCCCTTTACTCCAAAGGAGGGTTAGTTTTGTTCGTCAGGTGAATGTCCACAGTAATTCCTTCGGGATTTTGCATTCCAAGCAAGGTTTATAGTACCTTTTTCTCTCTGCACACCTGGATCACACCACATAATTAAGTTACCCCTGAAAGTGACCTAGTCCATGTCCACCAAAGCCCCCTCCAAACACCATTAAAATGTGGGGCTACATGGATGCTCTGTGCTATGACTACAGTCTGAAACACAGAAGTGCAGATCTAAAATAGCACCTAAAGCATATTATTTACAGTAAATACAAGCAGCAAATTTTGTCAGGCTGACTATAATACTGACTTGAAAGCACCAAGCCATTTCTGCTGCCAAACTAACCTCCACATCTCTCAGCTGGCCAGGCTGACATTTCCCATCTTCTAAAGGCTTCTTTACTGTGTAACATGTGTGTTAGGAATATGGGATTTCTAAATGAATACTTGAGGAGAATCCATGGGAAGCAGAGTAAACACTGAGCTCATTTCTTTCACGTAATGGAGAGCTGTGCATCCTGCTTCTTCAAACCATGGGGACAGCCTCTGACCACAGGGCAGTGTTTCCCTTGTGAATGCAACTTTCCCCTTTCTTTTGCAGGATGGTATAGTGGACACAGAAATTGCCTAAGAGGCTTAGCAGAAATGCAGCAGCTCCTCTGCCACTGAGGGCTGCGAGTCCTTTATCATCTCAGTGTTGGTGGCCTTGAAAAGTCTTAAGAGAGCTGCAGTCTTACACTCTGTGATGAAGACCTGTCCTGCCCTGGGAAGGAAACAATCATGCAGTCTGTTCTGCCTTTGTCCGGTTTGAAGCCCAAAATGTCACTTCACCACAAAGGCAGAGAGGAAGAGGAAGGGGGAATGACCTCACCCAGCTGCAGCAGAGCACACAAAGGGTATGAAACCATTGGAGACAGGCTCAGCTGCTCTGGGAACTTCCCTTCCCTGGCCTTTCTGAAGGAGTCATCAGTATCTCTAACCAACCAAGTAATCTTCTGTCTGACGCCTCCTGTTCATGTTCACTCACCCACCCAGTCTGGCCTAGTCTCCTCTCTCCTGATGCAGTCTTCCTGTGGCAGCAGGACACCCAGATCTGTGCAATGTTCCTCCCAGGCTTCCTCCCCACCACTCCTCTTTCACATCCTTCTACCATCCTTTCTGTTGCTTTCCCCTGCACATATCTGCATTTGCTGCATCTTCTGGTCTTTTGTCCCAGTACCACTCAGGGTCTCTCCTTGGATAACAGTCTTGGCTATGACTGAGCCTTGGGCTCATCATGAGTCTGTCCACCTGTTTTTCATCGGAAGGTTGAAGCTCTCTTGGGGATGGGGTGGTATAACAGACTCTGTATCACACATATATTACTGGAGATAAGACAACTCCCACAGAATCCAGGTGTTCTGTGCTTTTTTTTTTAAATCAACTACTAAGTAATGAGTGAAAAATAGGCTAATAATATTCAATTTTTAAAACCTTTGAATCTCCTTTGATATAGGCAAAAAAAACCCCCAAAACCTAAAGGTTTGTTATTGGCAAGAAGTAATATCAGAATAATGCACACTGCATCCAAAGGAATTAGAAACAACTGATAGTTGAGCTACAGACACATGTATGTGCTTCAGTTGTAAAGGAGAGCATCCCTTCAGGTATTTCCTGCCTATTTTATGCCCGTGGATTTCCCTGTTTCTTTGATTCTGTTAACCTCCCAGGTGTGCAAATGTTGGCAGGGTATCAGGTGTGTAAACACCAAATGAGATCAGTTTTAACTGGGGAAACAAGGAGTAGGAAGTGAAAGGAAGAAACTTTTTTTTTCTTTTTTTTAAAGCTAATTAGAGACTGGCTTTGTTTTGTCCTGCTTGTGCATTAGTCATCTGATGGGAATAAGAGTAGAGCACCCAGGGAGAAAAAGACTTACCAAATTCTTTTATAATATCTCAGTTGGCTTGTCTTTAACACACAGTGTGCTAAAAGGTGCAACAGCAAAAGCATGATGAAGTAGCATGGTTGGTAATGTAAGACTTGGCAGTTATTTGCAAATTGCAGGTACTAAATCTTTGGTAGTAGAGGGCCTGGCTTCAGTAAATACCAAGATAAATTCAGATGCAGCTTCCAAAGTGTTTTTATACTACAAGATCGGCTACCATACCTTGCAGTGTTACAGATGTTTTTTTTTCTCTTTCTCCATCCCTTCCCGTCTGCAAAGGAAAATTCTTTTTGATATCTTAGAATGTGGAGCCTCAAAGAAAAATTATAACCTCAAACGTGAGGTTTTTGCAACTTCAATATAGCTGTGTCTTCTCAAGGTGATGAATTCTAATGCTATCATCACTAAGAAGATGAAAAACAATTATGAGCTGTCAGAACCATCAGCTTTTTTAGAGGAGTGATGAGATAAATTGCAGAGTGAAGCAGTTAACAGTTGGAGTAAAGCCACATTTATTACCTTTTTGAAATCAATGTATGTTCCAGAAATGTTCACCAATAGGCAGTGTGCTCTGAACAGAGCACTCTGCTGATGAACTCCTAAATGTGACTATGCATATGTCAAGCTCCAAAAGGTGGCTCTAATAGCTAGGAAGGGATTGGTGAAGTTCATCCTCAAACATCACATAAAACCCCCTAATTTGTATTTTCCCAAACACTGATCTGGACCGTCTCCATGGCTTGGTCCAGGGTCAGGGGAGGTTTCATTCTCTCCTAACAGGTGGTAGAGGAAGTGAAAACAAGTCCTGTAATGCATTCATTAATCAGTAAAATACTAAAAACTATTTGGAGCAGAATAATATCTTCCTAAGATAAGCCTATTGCTATCAGTAAGTGCTTTGAGGCTGCTCTTTCACTCTTTTGATTTCCATTTCAGCTTCTCCTTTTAGCTTCTGTCAAAAGATAAACTTTTCTATGACATTTCTCCTGGCCACTTCTATCTCTCCTTCAACTCATCTAACTTCATGTAAGAAAAGGTACACTGGACATCAAAAGCTTGTTTTTTACTTCCAATCTCATTTAATCCTATGCTTAATGGTGTTAAAAATTCATAGAATCTCTAGAAATTGCTTGAGTTCCAGACTCTAGGTTTATGGTTTGCTTGAAGGTATGATCACATGGGAAATACTTGGGAAAATGAGGTATTTTCTATGGCAGACTTTTTCTGTGATAGCTACAGAATCCTTGATTAGTTTTTGTCTTTCACATCCTTTTTTAGGGATGTGTTCTGTTCCTGGGTGGTGTATTTGTAGCAGCCTCCAGCAAGTGATTTATTTCCTACTGACTGTCAAAGAGGAAGGTTTATATCAAAACACTGCTGAACTCTCCTGATTGCTTTGTTACTGGTGTTTTGGAGAGAGCTGGGAGAGGAAGCCTGCTACTGGTAGCCTCAGGCTTGACATTTCTCTAAACACTTTTAAAAAGGAGGGAGGAATGGGGATATGCTTGCAGGCTGATAGGAACTGGGTTGTTCCTCTGGATACAAACAGCTGTTGAAGATCAGTTTAGATCATCTGAAGGGTCTGTGTCCTTGAGACTGGGAGGCCAGAACTTGCTCCCAGCTCTGTCCTCAGACCAAGCTGTGCAATGCTAGCAAAAGGCTTGGAGGACATGCAAAGCAGAAAGTTTCCTTGTGAGTTCTGTTCTTTCCAGCCAGCTGCATCCATACTTTTGTTTGTTTGTTTTTGTCAGTCAGGTGACTGTGGGTATGATGTTATAACTCAGGAGACCACAGTGGTAAGATTCAGCTTGCAATTGCCTCCATGGTGCTTCACCCTGGAGATGTTTGGTGCTACTGAGCCTTTGGGTGCTGCAAAATATCTCTAGAGGCCTAAGTGTCCATGTTGCCCAGGAAAAGACTGTTACCCATGTAAGGGACATCACTGTAGCCCCACTGCAATACTGCAGGTAGGGAGAGGGAATGGTCTTGTGGGGCCTAAGGACTGTGCCAACACAAGTCGTGCCCACTGAAAGATGAAGAGATCTTGTTTATCACCAGCCTGGACAAATGCATGGGGTATTTTACCTGCCATCTGCTGAATGTGGGAATCTGTATTCCATCAGCTCTGTGCTCACATGCTGGTGGTTTAAAATCTGCTTCCTTATGTAGGGCTGAATTTCTCCTCAGCATGCATGGTCTGGACATAAAAAAGCAGCCAGATACCAATTTTATTCTTTACTTCTATGCAAACTAACTACAAACCACAAATTTGAGCTAAACCCAGCTAGTTTTGGAGACTGGGGAATGTGGAGGCAGGACTAAGCATGGGGTCAGAAGGCAGGGTCTCCTTCTTGGTTCTGGGGAGGTGGGAGAAGAGCTAATGAGGGTCACAATGGTAGAATGGCTCCTATGACATGAGCAGCCATGGAGGGAAGAGGAGCCCGCTGGGCTTTTGATATCTATTTTGGGAACTGGCTGTAATTTTAACTGCCTTCAGCAAAACCCAGGCTCCTGTCTTGAGTGATCTGTTCCTTCACAACAGAAGGAAGGGATTACACTGCATACTATAAAAAAGATATATCTGGTGTAAAGTTTTTTTTTGGAAGTAACATTTTTGATTAGAGACAACCACAATGTATGAATTGGTTTAAAAATGAAAGTGGCAGATGTAGGTATAATTATTTCTTCCTTTTCTTTCACTCAAAGAAAATTAAATGTACATCTCACCCAACTTGATCTGACCTGGGGTCGTTCAGAAGAGGGTTACTGAGGCAGTGCTGTCTCTTTTAAGTCGAGCAATACCTGTAATGACACAGCCATGGCTCAGCATCAGCATTCCCTCTCTAAGCACACCCGTTTTCAGGCATTTATGTAACTGCTGATGAAATTTCCTCCTGACTGGTTGATGCTTGTCAGATCTATTGAAACCATTTGAGCAAACCAGGCCAAAAATTGTTTTCTGTTGCCTCGAATGGAAAAGACTTTTAAGTTTTCCTTTTTTAAAAAAATATGGTTATAACTAAAGACATTGCCCAGAGAAGCTGTGGCATCTGTCACTGGAGGTTTTCAAGATCTTGCCTGGCAAAGCCATAAGAAACCTCAACTGGAGGCTGTCTAGGTGCCTCTCAAGGTCCCTTCTAGCCTTGGTGGTTCTGTGATTCTAGGACCTGTGACCTTTGGCAATACTATGGCAAGGTGATTTCAAAAACTTGTTTTAAAGATACAGCACTGGGGACAACAACACCTGCTCAAGATTAGCAGTATGTCAAATGTTTGAGGTGAGATAGGATATTTATTTGCAAGCTCCAGACCATTGAAAGGAGCTGTTTTTTGAGGGTAGTGCTGTACATCTGTCAAAGAAATTCCATTGTGGTGGTGTTTACTGTGAGCACACAGTGCATGTGTACGTTGCAGTACACTGTTACAATACATATTCATAAAACATGCTCTTACTGGAGTAATATTCCTTTAGGCATTATCTGAACTCATACCAATGTGATGAGCTCAGTGAACCTGTGCATGTTCTTCTCCCCATCCCTCCAGCAAAGCCTGCAGGGTGCCACAGAAATGTCCAGGGAATTTTCTGAATGGGCAAAGCTCTACTTTTTCAGAAGAATTGTGCCAGTGTTTGCCAAGATACAATTTGCCAAAAGCTGTAGTAAATGCTGAAGAGCACGGTGGCTATTTACTAGGTAGCATGCACAGGGAGATAGTAAAAGCCACGCACACAAAATGTGAAGGCTGTTGTGCAAGCCAATACATAGCTGCATAAGTACCAAGTGTCAATGCTAAGGTTAGTTATTTTGTTCAGTGTACCTTCAGATTTGAGCTACCTCATCTCCCTCTCAAATACCTTCTTCCCAGAAGTAATAGTTGGCTATTCACAAGGAATAAGTAGTGTAGAGGAAGAGCTTGTGTTTTTCTGTGCCCGTGTTCCCATTACAAAGTATCCTACTGGCTTCTTGGCTCCAGCTTCTTTGGAGACGTGTCATCTTTCTAGTGGTGGCTGCCACTTGCTACTGATTGCTGCTGGAACAGTTGCTCTCTAAGCACCCCTGCAACCAAGATTTCATTTTCATGCATGTTCCTGCCATGTCTGCCTGTAATTAAAGTCGAGCAGCCATTTAGAGCATCAGCAAAATTCTGTGAATGACAGTGTTGCAGTATTCCTTTGCCTGCATGAAATAAAACGATCTTGAATATGTGAAACTTCTCCCATGGTTTACCTGGCACAGCATCAGTATTGGCTCAGTTTTGCTGCTGTCACCTTCTAACATGATTCTGTGCCATGTGAAATTATGCATTCAGGTCCACAGAGGATAACCTCAGAAGCAGCTATTTGCAAGACCAGATCCAAACTAAACCATAAATATTGCCTTCCATTTCTTTGCTTTCTCTTTCACGTGCCTTTCCCACCACAACTACTTCTCCTGCATACCTTCACTAAGCCAATTTGTGGTTCTAATATTTATTTATTCTATTCTGCTTCTTATGCTGCACGCTACACATCAGTATAGTGTCTAACTATCACAGATTTGAAGAGAGAAGTTTGAAAAAAATGAGAAATGCAGCCCTGCCAATTAACATTCTCCTAGTGGTGGAAGGAGGAGAGGGGAGAGAAATTGTTCTGTTAGCATTTAATTTTTGAAAAACACTCAGTGTAAAGGTTTTGGGAGGAACTTACTAAATTCTTTACTTAATAAAGTGGAAATTAGGTGAAAATGAGAATAAATAGTGATCACAGAGACAATGGAATGTGATTTATGGGAGGGGAAACATCCCACTGTGAAGACTCAAGTCTGCTAATGTCAAAGAGAGAGCGGCATCGATGCAGCATTAATAAACTATGCTCAGGGAAAGTAAAATACTAAGTAATGGCCATCTGCCGGTCACTGTAGATTAGAAGATACCTTTTTGTTGTCTTTTGAGGTTAGAACAGAATGAAAGACATTTTCCAGAACAAGATTATAGGAAAGGACATTCAGATAGTGAGCCCTTAATCTAATAGATATGTAAATCAAACGATAGATGGGGATGCTATCCATCTATCTGCCTATATGTATGGTAGTCATTACTCAGCTGTGCAGTCAGAGTTTGGGATAAATTAACATGAGAAGATGTGAATGGAGGATGACTGTGGAAAGTAGCTATGGCATGTAGCTGCCCAACATTATGTGGCAGTTCTTTATTGTTAACTTTTAGAGAAGGAAATGAGATTTCAGCGATTGGGCAGAAACTATGTAGACAAGATTAAAACAAATTGTAATTCAAGATATTCAGTTCCATTTCTAACAGCTTTTCTTGTGTCTTATTGTAATATTCTAAATAAACACAGACCAAGAAAGACAGAAAACATCTCATTACAAACCTCTCCTATAATTATCAGTAGCAAAACAAATCCTTCCTTTCAGTAGCACCTAGAAGGCATGAATGAACTTTGATCTTAGCTCTGTACTTCAGTACAAGACTTCACAAGAACATCCAGTACTGATACACATTACCAATTGCTTCTGAACACGGAGAAACAAGCTGAAATAAAATAGGATACAGAATGTACAAAGACAGCACAGGAAGAAATGTGGCATACTGCAACATGATGCTGGAAATATTTTTATCATAGCTGTGTGTCTAGTTCTCAAAAAAACCCCAACCCTCTAGTGCATTTTTTCCTTAAAATGGCATTTTAAAAACTGATTAGATTCAATGACTTCTGGTTCAGACAAAAGGAACTGGAAGAGAAAAACAGTATACATAAAAGAATATGGGGTCTTACCTTTTCAGTTTTAATAAACTCACTGGCAGCTTCAAGAAGCAATGATGAAAAATTATTCTAAGCACAATTTATATCTCATATCTGATGCCAGGTAAAAACAAAGCAACAGCTGAGACACTATAATATGCTAAGTCAACGTGTAAGGAAATGAGGGCTTTTCCTTGCTCTACCCATCAGTCTATAATTGCAGTTTATCCCTAAATATTACAATGAAGGGTGCATTAGAGGTAGTATGGGTATTCATAAGTCTCAAAAACGTGTAAGGAATTATTCCACACTGGAAGTGTATAGTAGAGCAAGATCTGACTGAACAGAGCCAGGCTTGTCTGCACAGAGATAAAGCCAAATATTTGGATGATGGCACTGCAGTTTTTGTATTATTAAACATACCTACCATTTAGAAAAAAACCCCTCTCTTCTATGTTGGAGAATTCTGCTCTTCCTAGGGAATCCAGCTGAGTTTACTTCAATGTCTTTCTTGAATCTTGTTAGGGCAGATTTTTCTGTTACTACTGTTTGCAGCAAGCATGGGATGTGATGTTGTGGAGGGGGTAGATGTATCCTTTGAAGCCTCCTTTTTTGTTGTTTTTGGGCTTGAGGGGCTTGCTTTGAAGGCTGGTGCTAACACATCTTTGAGCACGCATCCTTATGAGCTGCATTGATCTGAGTTAGTCCTGCCTGGGCTATATGAATGTCAACAACTTAAGAATGAAGCAGTTCTTTCAACCCTCGGATGTCTGCACAAGGATGAGGAACTGCAAAGATGCCTCCTATGGTATAGAGGTTATTGTGCAAGAGGGAGGATCTGGGGAAACAAGATGGTGCTCTGCCTCATGGTTAATGGGGCACACTTGTGCAGGCAACAAAGTGGCTGGAGGGAAGCAAGAGAGATGAGTGAGTAAGAAAGAAGGATGCCTGACACTGGAGAGTCCACTTCATTTGGGCTGGGCAAACAGGTGCACGTCCATGAAACACCTCATGTCAAAAACCCCATGTGTGTTCTCGAGCCATGAGATGTGTAGATTAGGGACTCAGGGAACATCAGAAGGCATTAATCTGAGGAAGACAGTTGCACCTTCTCAGGGGCACTTCCATGTGCCGCCTGTGGGAGAGTGCTGGCATGCAGCTGTGTCCCTGGGCAACTCAGCCATATTGACCTTGGCCACCCTTTCTGGCTTACGTTCCACCTTGGCTTGAGATTTGGATTGCTTAACTATCCTCATGCTACCACATGCCTGCTGCAGTGACGTTGTAGGTCAGGCAACATAACGTGGGCATAAGTACTATGCAGAGACTATGTATAGGGGCCCTGTGTATTTCAAGAGCTACATGTTTTCTATCCTTACAGGACTGTAGGGATCTTCAGGCCTTGTGGTCCATGAGGAGACAGAATAAAGGCACCAGCGTTATTCTCTTGCTCTTTTGTAGTTCATTTGCCCCATATGCAGCCAGCACACCAGGTGCAGCAGGAAGTACTCTGCCCTAACTGCAGAATTATTCCCTTCTGCCATTAAAAGAAATTCTAATGCACAGCAAGATCCATTGAAGTGCAAGTGAAGGGCTCATTTCATAAAAGATTTAGGCACTGTCTCGGTGCATACTTTTGATTTGTACAGCAGGGAGCTTGCACTTGGGAAGAAAAGGGATGGGGGAGGACTTTGCTTTAAATGACAGCTTTTTTTTCTTATTCATTTTGTATTCAAAAGCCCAAATATATTTTCTCTCTCTCTCTCCCCTTGATTTATGACCTTATAAAGATGAGATAGAATCAGCCTAGGAAAAAAAAAAAAACAACAAAGGTTAGGTCTTCCCAGAGCCTGAAGCCTTTTTGTAAGTCCCTGAAGAACGGCTGTGCAAATTACATTTGCTGCTATCAGATAAAGTGGAGACAGAGAGTGGTTTTTCTAGCGGGATCTGGACAAGATTCCATTTTATTTCGTCATTTTGAGTGCAGGTTTGATTTTGTTTGCTAGTAATCACAGCCTTTAATGTTACCTTGCTAAAAATGGCTATTGCAGGAGAACTCAATATGATATCAGTGCAGGCAGAAAAAGAAACATCCTGTTTATGTGAATGTCCCTAACAAAAGGAGTCAAGATCTAAACAGATAGAAGAGAATGCCAGTAACTGTGAAACAAACTACATGCCAGATGTTAGTCATGTTGCTTAGAGCACTACAAGAAGTTGATCAGATATTATGTTGATGAGAATAACTTAGGAACCTGTAGAGAAGGGAAGCAATAGTTGTCATTTGCATGATTAAAAGCTTGTGTGGTATTTCTACATTAAATTGTAAATAAGTTCATTGCACCTGATTGTATGAATTAAAAGCTTATATTTTAAGGCATTCACTTTCCTTTCTTTACAAGTCCATATAAAGCATTTCAAAGTAGAAATTAGTTTTATTTTATAGATTAAAAGAGTCACAGAATCACAAAAATAATTTAGGTTGAAAGAGACTTCTGGAGACTATCTGGTCCTAGCCCCTGGTCAGAGCAGGGCCAGGTTCAAAGTTATATTCGCTTGCTCAGAGACTTGTCTGGTTAGTTTTGAGTATCTCTATGGAGACTGGACATTTTTTCCAGACAATCTCTTCCATTGCTTAACCACCTTCACAGTGAAATTGTTTTCCTCCATCCATTCAAAATTTCCCTTGATTAAACTTGTGTTTGTTTTCTCTCATCTCTTCACTGTGCACCTCTGAAAAGAGTCTGGCCCCATCTTCTCTCTAATCCCCAAAGACCCTGGCAAGCTTCTGTGAAGTCCCCCCTTGAAACCACCTTTGTTCCAGGTTGAACATGCCCAGCTCCCTCAGCCTTTCCTCACTGGACAAGTGCTCCAGCCCCAACCTGTCTTGGTAGCCCTCCACTGAGCTCACTCCATCTTTTGGGTCTCACTTCTGTTCTGGGGGATGTAAAAATAGCCACAGTGGCTTCACAAACACCAAGGAGAAAAAGTTTCCTTCCACATTCTGACTATATTAGTTTGATCTGTGTGTTTGCTGAGGGTGCACTCTCTCCTACCATCCTGGTTACTGTTGAAGATGCTTAACAGTGACAGCATTGGTATCACCATTCCCAATATTAATCACACTGATTGTTGAATGTTGTGTTTGGAACCAAATGGTCCAGCTTCTCATCTATCTTGTATTAGTTATTCCTGATCTATGCATAAATTCTGCTACACCTCTCTCCTGTGATGTAGATAACTTGCAGCAGAATATTTAGGACATGCAGAATTTAAACAGCTGTCTGAGTAAAATCAAATTCTGATTATTCAGCCTGCTTTCCATTTTGAGACTCTCTCTAAAAAGTAGCTGTGTTTCTCAAAGACTAATAGGAGTTTATTTTTCTTGTTTAAATCTCCTTTGAGTTTCCAGAAATCTTTGAGGAAGCTGAGTGTGGGAAAGACTAAGGCCTAAAGTGAAGGGACTGAAGCCAAGACCAGCAAAGTATGGATTCGTACAGGGATAAGAGCTGTGTTGCCACAAATGTTTTTGTAGCTAGCAGACACTGTAAGCAATTTTACTACTCACTCTACATAGTGTTACAGTGGCTAAGGAAGGAGTCATTTCCCCTGTAGCAATACATCCTTTTTTTATCAAATTAAAAAATTTCACAGAAGACTTTGTATTTTTCTAAAACTTTTGATCACATTGAAAAGAATCACCTGACTTTTCTTGTTTTATTAATATTAGGCAGATTTTTCAATAGTATCAAATAATCTGCTTCACCAAATGATTCAGTAAGCATTGTTTTGGGTTATATTAAAGGGTGCTAGGAACAGTAGCAGCATTATTGTAATATAAAATCACAAAATATCTACCTGATAAAACAGGTTGTGTAGTGCAAATGACACAATTTTATACTGTGAACCCAAAATTTAAGAGGAAGTGTTTCATGGGAGCTTTCAAAATCTCATTTTTCTATTTCAGGTAGCTTCATAACTTTGTGAAACTGCTGAGAGCTGAGATTGACCACATACTTCCAAGATCCACAATCCATGACATGGTGAGTTTTCACTGTTTTGGTGAGCACAGTGTGGTGGAGATATCTTAGGCATCATTGCTCAAAGCAGCACTGGTGGGTAGTTCATGATTCCTGTTTTTTTTCTTCATCATAATCTGATGTAATGAACAGCTCTTTATTGCCTGGCATGTAACAGTAAAAGTGGCCAAGCTACACCAAGGTCACAGTTAAGCCTGTCCTAAGACCTGATGCGGACTGTAAGTTGTAATAGTCACACTGCATCCTATTGAGTGTTTGAGGGCTGCGGGCACCTTCATGGTGTTTTAAACTAACATATTTTACTTTACAATTGGGGCATGCTAAGAACATGCACATGGTCAATTATTGTGATTCAGCTGATGGACTGCCCATACCATAGAAACTCAGTTGTTTTTAACCTAGTACCTCTGTGCATAAATTTTTTTATGTAAAGCTTTGCACCTTTTAAAAGAAATGCTTATAATGGAGATTAATGGATGTCAATGACACAATCCAAGTTGATGCATATATAAAAGGCAGGGTGTTTATATATTCTGTAGACAGTTTATAGGGACAGTAAGGAGTTTACACAAAGGTACCTCCCAAAAAAAGCTGATAAATATAATTTCACACACTTTCAGGGTGCTTGTGTTCTGTGAGTACACCTGTACATTATCAGTGTGTTCATTGCACATTTCTTTCAGAAACTTCAGCCTCAAAAGCAAAGGAAAGGTGACATTGTAGCACAACATGCTTTTCCAAATGCCTGTCAACTCTTCTCCCTGTTGAGACTCTTTTGAATATGAAGCAGTTTTTGTCTGGACTGTTTAAAAGTTGCATAAAGAGGGGCACATTCTTGTGGCTGATTCATTTATAAAAATTCAGGTCAGGGAGGCAATAACCTATAAATTTCCATCAGGAAAGTCTATGTGAAGGGTTTAGAAAACTATTTCCTATATCACTCAAAGCCTTTTGCATGGCTGAGTGTGAGAACTGCAGCAGTCACCCTGCACTGTCTCCCACATTGGCATTTTACTGCAGCCCCTATATTCACTAGAGCAGGCAAATGCAGAACACTGCAGTCTGGGTTTTCGAAAGCCAGGATGTAGAATCCCATCTTTCTGAAAGCAAAACACCTTCAACAAAAGACAGTGATTGTGATTTTTGCCACCTGGGAGCAGAGAGAAAAACACGTGCTCAATCATTCAGAAAGCCAAGCCAGCTCCACATTGTTCTTCTCCTGATTTTGCCAGTGAGATGCGAAACTGAAACAGTCATGTTGTACTTGATACAGAGGAAGACCAAGTAGTCTACCTATGATGACCTTGAGGGCCTGCTCTGCTCCTGAAATAGTTCTGTCCAGTCTGCTGTTTCTTCTCCTAAGCCTCATGCTGGGATAAAACAGGAGACTGATGAGGGTGAGGGATGAGGGGACATAGCCATTGTCAGCAACGTGGGAGTCTCAGCAGCTTTTGAACACTTCCTGGCTCCCTGCCTACACCAGCACAAGCCAGTGTTGCTATGAGAAGAGAGCAGCATTGCATTCTGTAGAGCTGCTCCAAAGTTGTATAGCACTGGATATGCTGGAAAAGGGCAACTATGAAGAATGCAGACCAAGTTTTATGGCTGAAGGAGTACCCACTGAAGCGAGTAGATGGTGAACATCAGGCAAATCTTTTATAACACTAAGTTTTGCCATGGGACACTAGACAAGAAACGAAGCATAGGTGGGGGTTGTTTATCCACCACTCCTGGTTATTTGTTTACACATATTCAGAAATAAAAGATAAAAACTGGAAAAGGCCAATGAAACCGAGCCACTTGAACCCTTTGCCCTGGAGGACAGGTTTCCAGAGAAATGGGTAAGACACTTGTGATGCTTCCAAACATTCCAGGAAACAGCAGTACTCAGAAAATTGGAGAAGCTGGAATGCCTTGCACAGATGCGTGCCAGAGACAAAAGCATTGTTATAACAGCTGAATCTGTTTCTACAGGCCCCATTGAGCAGGGCATAAGTACGTACTTAAGCCTATCCCAAGCTGGCAAGATGCAGAAGCGTGGGCTGAAGTTCCAGCTGTGCTGCTGATTGTGTATTGCAGTAGTATGATTCTTGCTACATCCACAATCAGATTTGCTCTGCTTCAATGTTTCTTTGCTGTATCAAAAGTAATTATGTGAAGGTGAAAAATCTGAACTGGAACATGGCTTTAGGTTATCTTAAGATAAAGAAGGCAAAGATAGATATTTACATTGTCTGATTTTATGCATCTATTTAGGTGCTCTGAGCCATGTGCTAGTATCCATGTCTTTCCCTTTGGACAGGCAGGGAAGTTGGGCTCTGGCTTACAAGTTCCAGATTACATTTTAATTAGATGACTAAAATGCTTGTTATAAATATCTTTCTAAAAATCAAAGTTTTAGCTGTGAGCATAGTTAAATGTTGGATTCAGTTGCAAAAGTAACTGCAATTTGTCATCACTTAAAGTCTCTCAGGTGAGTGTGAATATCTGTAAGTATGTATGTTTGAACCCTCTGGTTGTGTGGTATTATTAGGCTGCAATGCTGTTGCATGTTCCAGCAATGTGCTGAGCAAATTAAGTGGGGTCCATGGTGTGCTTTCCTGTGTGTTCCTCCCAAGGAACAGTGTACAACAGGATGGCTTCTCGTGGTAGCAAAGTTTGGCCTCCTTGGTATAGCCTGTGTTTCTGAGAAGATATTTGGCTGTATTTTACGGTTAACTGCAGTTTCCTGGCAAAATGCACTGCATGCTGTAGTCAAATGATGGATGATCAAAGCATGATTTACTAAAAACAGATTATAATCTATAGGGAAAAGTTTCTTAGGCAGCCAGGAATGGTGGTTAAATGATGCTATGCAAGGTCTTGCTTTCATAAAGACGACACAAGCGACTTTCAAGATAACAACTTGAAACTTGAGTCCTGATTTTCCAACTGCTGTATCTGGTGATTGCTTCTAAATGTTGAAGAAGAGCTCTGTCAAAGTTTGTGATAAAGCTGCGGTTTTCTCTCATTACTTTCTGAATGCTCTGCTGCAGAAAGAGCTCAAAGTATATCAGATTGTTACCCTGGACCTTGCCTTCTCAGAAAAAGGACCTGAGTGTCTGGGACTGCATCAAATCCTCTAGGCAGTTAAAGGAGTGTGGGAAAGGATGTTTACTGTCTAGCTACTGTCTAGAGATTTTCTATCTACTAAAATGGTTTCACATCAAGTCCTGGATCTGAATATTGACATTAAGCTTCTGTTACAAAGCTACATTTCATCTTTTGTTATTATTATCTGTGAGTTTGCTTGGGAACAGAGTGGAGAAATGTTGACCATAATAAATTCCGGGCTGTTACCCATGCACCCAGGACACGTTGCATGCCAAATCCTGTCTTTGAAGAAGAGAGCCTTCTCCTCTGGGTTCAATGTCAACTATTTTTGCCATGTGGCACCTGCTTACCCCAATGGAGGAAAAGCAACTGTTGTATTCAGTGTTCTTGGTTCATGTCCTCTCCTCAGCATGTAAATCTTTGTACTGATTGAAGGTAATGGGCACTGTGAGTCTCGATGAATTCGTGGTGGTGTGTTTTTATGGTGCCTTGCTTTTTTGGTGCTTGTTTGATCACAAGATTTATCTGCTCAGAACTGATTAGATCATCTGTGAATCACAGAGAGGCTTGGGGTGAGATTTTTCAACAACAGTAGAGGGAGGTGGGCAGGAAGGAAGGTTTTGTGGGCCTGTGGGACAGCCTCGGATTTTATTTTCTACCTTTTGGCACTTATGTTTCATGTCTCTGACAGGGGAACACACGTGGTGCCAAAGAGCTAGGGAAGAGAATGTAGATGGTAGGAAGACAGAGCCATATGGTAGTCAGTGTGCTGATGTGCAGATTGTCAGTAGTGTCACTGGTAATGCTCTGCAAGCCCTGTGTGTTTTCCTCCAGGAAAGAAGACATTTGCATTTTAGCAAACCCTGGTGATGGTTGAAGTCTTTGTGGCCAAGTTAGAGGCTTTGGACTTACGGTTGGCATACTAATGAAATGATGGTTGTGATGTCCATAATTTTGTTAGCTAGGCTGGTAGGCTGTAGCAGCATCTGCTTAGCTACTTGGCCAGAGATTATCTTTTGACAGTCTTAAAGAAGAAAGGGGGAAGAATTTGTTGGTTTTACTCTAGCAATCTAACTACAGTGGTGCTGAAATGGGCTGAACCATCTGAATTATTTCATGACCATCAAAATACCTGTGACTTCTTTTATGCACGCTAGAGTTTATGGCAGAGTATGCAAATGTGTGATTTTACTACGCTTTCTTTTGCTGCTCCTCTCGTCCATTGTGCCTGCCAGCAGGAATATGCAGTGAGTCTAAATGGTGCCCTCAGACTAAGTGCTATGTATTCATCTGTAGCAACACAGCCTCAGAGAACAGGTTAAATAACAAATGGCCTGTCTGTGTATCGCACACGTTAAAGTTAGTGTTTTCCCTGTAACTTAGGTAGGACAAAGGTTTCAATCATGGAGTCTGTCCTGCAGATCCTAACAAATAGTTTTATAGGAAAGTAAGTATACATCGTGTTCTTGTGATGTAACAAAAGATAAACCCTGTTTATTTAATTAAGGCATGTAGTTGATATCCAAGACAATGAACATGTCCAAGACAATGATACATGTTTACCTGAGAGGTAAACTTTGGCAGAAATTATTCAAACTTTTTTTTTTTTTTTGGCATAAATGAGCCAACAACTCATATATTGATAAACTGCTACTCACAGGTACTGTACAATCAATACAACAACTCTTGTTAGATAATGGTTTCAGGCTGAAGCAAGGTACGTTTAGACTAGACACTAGGAAAAAAATATTCACGGAAAGAGTGGTGGGATAGTGGAATAGGCTGCCCAGGGAGGTGGTTGAGTCGCCACCCCTGGATGTGTTTAAGCATTGCTTGGATGTAGTGTTGGGGGATACGGTCTAGGGGTGAACTTGTAGAGTAGGGTGAAAGGTTGGACACGATGATCCCATGGGTCTTTTCCAACCTAGATGATTCTGTGAGTCTATTCTATATAACAAACTTAGTCTCATATGGTTTTGTATTATGGAGCACTCAGTGACTGGGAATTAGTGCTGTGGATTTTGGACTTTTCAAAGAAAATAAAATAAATATCAAGAAAACAGCAATACAGGTGGCTTCTGCATTTAAAAAAAACTGTGCAGCTTTTGGTAAGAACTGAATGCTTGTGGAACTATAAATTCCTTGTATTGTATGTGATCTATTTGCATTGTCAAGGATAATGTAAATGTTCCCTCCTGGTTTAGTTACTTTTTATGCCCATTTTACTAAAATGTGAATGAAACCCAATGTAATATTTGGGTGTCTGCAGTACAGCTACCTAGATTTGAGCTGCTTGCCTTAATTCATTTTATAGCCAGTGGAGATAAAATGGCGTTGTAAGATATGCTCCATTCAAAGCATGTGGGTTGGATCCAAACCTATAAACTCCTGTTTCCTTCCATTGACAGCAAAGGGGGCCTGGTTTACTGCTTCATGTGGAATCACACTGTAGGTAAACAAAACCCAGAGTGAATCAATGTGAGGAACTGTTTCTGTTCCATTTTTCTCCATTTAAAATGCATTTATTTAATAAGATCTGATGTGCTTCAGAGTTCTCAGAATAAAAAGTTTTCAGCCATTCTTCAAGTTGGCTCAGCTTTGTCAGTGGAGATCACAGGAAAAATGGTCTGATTTTGTATGACCCATTTAGTTTTAATAACTTCCCATTCAGACAGCATTCTTGCTTGCCAAAATAGAAATTTTAATGAATTACTTAATCAGTAATTAGTAATTACTGACTGGCAGCTTCAGTGAAGGCTGATAGGAAGATGTTCTTGGTTGGTAACACAGCCCTAATATAAACATGGGGGGACTATTTTATGCTTTTATCAGCCTTCTGCAGCCACTTACATTCCTTTTTTCCCAGGTGCCTTTTTTAACTTGTTGAAAAACTGTGGGAAGTGAGACACTTGAACCTTTGAAAGATTCACAACAGGTATTTACTCTCTCCGTTTCTAACAAGACAGCAGAACCAAATGATACTAGAAATTAAGTCACTGCAAACCAGTAAGAATAGCTTACTAGTTTATTAGTTTGTTATTACCAGAAAACTACCTAGGTCTTAATTAAACAGCTAATTAGTCTCCCTGAAGCAAATGCAGTTTGGCAAGAATTGGGAAGCAGAAACTCAAATATGTAATTAAATAGTTTTCATTTTCCTTCTTTAATGTCTGGTAGGAATTTTTTTAATCGCTGAGGACAATGTTTAGAAGTAAGTGCCTAACTGTGAACATCCGACTGTGTCAAGGAAGTCACATGTAAGGTTCAGGCAATAATATATGTTTTAATTATTATCTTAAAGGTTTGACTGTTAATTACAATGTGGGATGCAGGGCTGGCTTTCAAATTACATTCTTCACAAATTATGTTGCAAATGAATAAAAATACTGGAAGAAGGGGGAAGAATTGCTGTTGTCTAACCACAACAGACTAGGCAGGCTGCCATAAGACTATTATTGAAACTCTAATTCAAAAATTAGTCTCATCTACAAATGTATTAGTTTAGTCGAGTCCTCTAGTTGGCAGAGTGTCTTAAATTTCCTTTGATACATGCTGTTGTTTGGGCTGTTAGCTTAATACAGCATTAGGCAGTTTAGCAATTGGTTGTCTGTTAAGTTAATATGTTCAATATAAACTTGTTAATTAGATTAATTTGGTTTAGTATTTTGTTAGAAATAACTTAACTCTTATGATCTTAACTCTTCATGATCTTATTTCATTACAGTTACAGATGTAACACTGTTTACAATGGTAGGGTATCCAAATCTCAGAAACCACTGTAAATGTCTTCCAGGCAAAGTATGAAAAAGGTCCTTCTCCAGGGCTTCAGTGAGAGGAAATAGTTTTTTTTTTCATGGGCAAGGAAAACAAATTTTTTTTGCATGCATAGGTGCAGAGAAATCCTGTGCATTTACTGTGACTCTCCTCTAGAAGATTTTACATGGCTACTGATGTGGTTTGTCAGGGGACTGGACCATAAGCACCTTGTTCTACAGTTCTGGGTGCTTCCAGTTACTCTAACACATTTCAGACAGCTAAATGCATGCACACCCCGGAGCTACTACTGCTCTTATGTAGAACTACACCTAGCAAGATAAAAAAATCATAAATATTTTCAGCCTCTGTAGTTGAGGTTCTCTCTGAAATCCACCCCTCTTTACAAGCCAATATCCACAATCTTCCATAGATGGTCACAACTGGACCTGCTAGTTTGTCTTAGGGCAAACTGGTTTGTTCTCCCAATTCTTTAACTCCCCAACTCCTGTTGCCTTTCAGAAGTCTCCAGGGATGTCTGTAAGCAGTTAGAGGAGGCTGAAGGGGGAAGAGACTGGTGTAGGCAGGACACAGACAATTTCTTCTTTTTCCAGGTGTGCTGGATGTCTCAGCACAGGGAGAGCTGGTTTAGTCTGCCACCTCTCCTTCCCCACCTCTATCTCTGCTATTTATTACTTCCTTGAATAAGTCATTACAAAAATAATTACAAGATTGCTTTGATCATGTTTTCTCACAGACCCTTTGAACAATTGTCACACAGGACAACTAAACAGTCAGGAAACCCAGGACTGCTGTTGGAGTGAGACTCGAGGGCTCATCAGGCTGTAAGTCTGAATACAGAGTTGAAAATGCCATTGTGTGGGCCCATTCAAAAGCCATAGGAACATGCTTTCTGTGAGAGCATTTGTCCTTCCAGCACTGGCAGATATGGAGCACAGTATGTCTCCCTGGTCTTTGGCTTATGCCAGCAGACTTGCTGGAGTGAGCCCTCTCTGCCCTACCACTACCCAAGTGGATAGGACAAACCTACTTGTATTTGTCCACAGCCTTATTCCCTCTGCTGGTGCTAGTCTGGCTGTGATTGACTACCTCTATCAGGAGGAAATGTTACCCTTAAAAAACAACAGAGAAACCTATCTAGTCACTGAGCAAACCTACACCATTGGTTGTACATTGGAGACTCTCTTCTGAACCCTAGACTGAATGCAATTTTCTCTTCCTGTCATCTGCTTCGCTGTTTCTGTTCAACAGCTGTGGTGCTCTCATTC
>VWZY01007841.1:18348-31856 GCA_013399075.1 Chloroceryle aenea
CAAATGTTATAGAAGGAAAAAAAACTGACTAGCTCACAGGGAGAGAGTCTCTCCACACAGCTCCCTCCTTGTGAGCCCGTGGTAGACACAAGCAATGAAAGACAAGCTTCTCCCTGAGATCCTTGGTGCAACAATTCCCTGTCTTCTGCGTCCAGCGTGGAGAGGCCCTGAGAAGACACCAGCCTCCCTCACAAAGCCATCCATTGAGCCTGGGGTTGTATTTTTAGCAAAGCACGATTCTTCTGCAGTGTCAAAAGTAGCAAGTGGGGCAGGCAGCCCGCATCCGTGCGCGAGGCAGAATGATCTCATTCAGGCCTCAGCATCTGCCGGGACTGGAACAATCACCAGTGCTATCAGGAGATCTGCATCTTCTCTTCTTGTAGCCCGACCGTGGAAAACAAGGACTGTTTTCTCTGTGTGCTTTCTGTGTCAGCGGAGCACAACTGGGGAGAGGTGCTTCTGTTCTGCGGCTGCGATCCCAGCCCGCCCGCCTTGTCTCTCCAGCAGCTGCCTTTGCCCTCTTGCTCTGGGGGCAATTTGCTTTTTTCTTTCACAACTGTTTTTCATCGTTGAGCTTTAAACCATGTGAGCAATGGAACTTCCTTTGCTGGTGTCCTCTGAGGAGCTGTCAGTTGTTGAGACACCAGTCTGTCTTAAAGTGAGTGCTTAAAAGGTAAACAGACCAGTAAGAAAGAGTAGAAAACAGTCACTCTCCTGGCTGTGTGTCACAGTACCGGTGCTTTGTGAGAGCTGCTTTTGCCCTGTGTCTGGTTTCTTTCTCCCCAGCAGTTTGTTGGCAGAGGGGATGCTCTGGCACCCAGCCCTCTGGCTCTAACTATCAGATGATGCTTCCTCGTAATGCAACAGGTAGAATTGTTGAAGGCCTTGTGAACTGGAGCCTGGAATGCCAAGCGGGTCGCAGTGGTGGCTCAGAGGCTCTGCTGTTAACACTGTCCATCCTTTTCTTTGGATTATACAACAGAGCTGCTGAGGGAAGGAGCTTTAATAGGATCTGTGATTTTTCTTTTCTGTTAATGGCTACAGAAACAAGAGAGTAGAGTTTCAGTTAAACTGCTGCTGCCAAAGCTCCAGAAGTGCAGAATTGCTGATGAGTTTTTCCACTGTATTTTGAGTGTTTTGATCTGTAATACTCGGAGACGGTTGCCTTTGGATGGCATTTTTAATCATGCAAAGTACAGATCCTGCCTCTTGTGATACGGGCACGTGATTGTTTCCAGAGCTGGTGGCCCTTAGGGGAGGAGGAGCACGAAAGGTGCTGTGCTGCCCTTGGAGGAAGAGAGCAAGGCTGCAGAACCTGCACCTGCCCCGGGCCTGGTGGTGGTGGGAAGGGTGGGGAGGCTCTTTCCCATCTCAGATGGAAGAGTTCCTTGTTTGCTGGAACAGCAGCATCAGGGATGATCCGAGCTTGGGAGCTGCAGCGGGGAGTGGGCGCTGGCCCGTGTCTTTGCCACGCTGTTAGTTACTTCTCTTCAAACAAGCAGAGCCAGATGCTCGTGCGCTCTTTCTGCTGCTTGACCTGAGCAGAGTTCTGTCAGGAGTGTGTCTGGTCCGGTGTCAGGTGATGGCAAAAGTTAAAACTGAAAGTGAAGAGCGGGCTGGGCACAGCCCGGTGTCTATTGTTTTGCCAGCTGGCAAAAGGGTGACGGCTCAGTGAAAACAACCCTCTGCATGAGGCAGTTGTGTGGGAATGGCCAATGGCAAGCCCGAGCGAGGTTAAAAACATGTGAACTTGTTTCAACACAATTCCCTTTGTTCTTTCTCTGGTAGGCTGGCTGAACATTGCTCCCGTTCACTGGTGGGGTCCCTCCTCCCCGCTGCCGAGACGTGCTCTGGGAGCGACGGGGGCTTCGGCAGCACTTCCCCCCTCGCCTCGGCAGCTTCCAGTGGATGAATTTCTTTCTGGTGTAAGGATCTGATCTCTAGGTGCTTCCAAAATACAAATGCCAGTGGTGGGCAGCTCTTGGCAAGTCTGCTCTGCACCCTCAGGTCTTGTATTTGGCAGCTCCTGAAGCGCAGGGCTGCTCGGCCGGTTTCCCTTCGGGATTGGTATCGGCCTCTGGATGCAGTGCGTCCTGGCAGTGCACCCACTGCAGTAAGAGCACCTTTTCCATGCTTTAAATGAGTTGTAGCTACAGCTCCAGTGTAGACAGTCGACTTCTCTTGGGTTTAGAGAGAGGGGGACTTGTGAAAGACAGAAGCCTTTGCTTCCTCCAGGCAGAGCCCTGTCCTGCAGCGTGCCCAAAGCTGCATCTGCACTTTGGGAGCTTGTAAGGGTGTGCAGAAGTGGATCACTTGCATTGTACTTTCTGTGATAGGTGAAGCTAAGTTTTTAAAGGTAAAGATTCCCTCTGCTTCTGTTCCCTGGTAGACTGCAGATGGGCTCCAGCTTGGGCCCGTGACTGGTACAGCAGTGTTGCCAGATACGGAACTAAAGCTCCTCAGCCCCAAGAGCTATTGAGCAGCTCATGCTCGCTCTGGAGTTGGATGGAGGTATTTGTACATAAAAGTCCTGTGATCCTTTGCTCTTTAGCTCTGGTTTCTCTGATTTTCCTCTTCCCTGGCTTTCCCTGTACGTAGCTTGCGTGCAGCAAGTGGTGCAGAAACACCTTTGCTTCTGGATCCTTCTTTCAAGCAAGCAGTCGTAGAAATGCCTAGGTTGGAAAAGACCTGTACAATCATCTAGCCCACTCATCACCCTAACACTACCACGTCTACTCCTTAAACCTTATCCCTAAGCACCCCATCCAAACGGCTCTTAAACACCTCCAGGGATGGGGACTCCACCATTCCAGCGCCCGATTAACTCCCTTGGCAAAGAAGTTCTTCCTCATATCCAAGCGAAACCTCCCCTGGCACAGCCTGGGGGTGGCCCGCGTTTGAGCCACAAGTGCAGCTCTGCTCTGGCAGTCCGGGGGTCACCCAGCTCTTAGCTTTGTTGGCTTCTGCTTCACTGGTTCAGCAGGGGCTGTGTTCAGGGGGGTCAGTCCTTCTCCAGGGGGACTGCGGTGACCTGCAGCGATCGGCCTCGGCCGTACCGCTCCTGGTCTGGTCACGGCCCCGTGCAGCTGATCCCCGCCGCTGGGCTGTGCTCGCAGGAGGTTGCTCGGTGTTGAAGGAGAGAGTAACTGGGGCTGGCTGGCTGGGAGATGAAGGACAGGCTCTGAGCTGGTCTTTGTTCCAGTGGTTAGAATTTGTCTTTGTCTGGGGCCAGGGTTTTGGTTGTGCAAGCTCTTTGGAGAGCAGACAAACAGTGTCTGTCTCTGACTACAGCAGTGAAGTCCCAAACGCACGCTGCGAGTCTTGATGGCCGTGTCTTAGAGAGGGGTGATGCTTCTTTTGAGCCAGCTCCTAGTTTTGATATGTTGAACAGTCTAGGAGGGGAAGCAAGTGAACTAAATCACTGCATTTGATTCAGAGAAGCTGAACTAAACTCGAACGCCATGGTACAATTTCCCTCTCGGGCTGCTTGTCTAAAATGGTGAAGGTGGATGGGAGAAGAGAAAAATGGGTTTAATTTCCTTCAAGGGAATCTTTGCTTTCAAGGGTTTAAGGGATGCTGCTTTAAACCATATGTTGTGTGTTTCTAAATGTCCTAAACTGTCTCTGCAAATGCTTGCTCCTGAGTGTGAGGACTATTTCTGGACCTGTTGCCAAGGCAGTGCCAAGCTTCTGCTTGAGGCTTGCGCCCTTAGTTCTCTTTGATTTAGCTGTCTTCGTAGAAATTGTTCTTGGCCCTGTTTCTTAAGTAGGTGGGACTGCTTCTGAAAGACAGACAGCCCTCTGCTCTTGGCTGCTGGGGGTGTGCAGCACCTCACAGGAGCAGCTGCTTCGGTCAGCCATGGACCACAGAGTTCTGCTGGACTCTGAGGAGCCAGGGCATCCGAGACTGAAGGGAGAGTACCAGAGGTGGCTTTACTGCTCCTGTGTTCCTGTCGTGTCTGGTCAGGTAATATCCAGAGTATCCCTGGGAAAGGGGTGAAGTGTCCGAGAGGCAGCAGGACATGAGGTGGGCTCTTCCTGTGTACATTTTCCGTGAGAAATCCTGCAGCAGCCAGCTACAAGAGCTACTAATGTTGCTTGGGGATAAAATGCTCAAGTGTGGTGCTCAGTTCCTCTTAAAATAGGGTGTTTTGCTTCCTTTCAGAGAAGCGGAATCATTCAAGGAACAAGGCAACGCTTACTACGCCAAGAAAGATTACAACGAAGCGTACAACTATTACACAAAAGCCATAGGTGAGGATGGGTTGTGATAATATTAAGCTAAAAATCAAAGCTGGTAATTGATTTAAAATCCCCCAGCAGGGTTTCTAACAGCACACACTGGGTGAAAACTTTTTGGAATGACATTGTGGAATTTCCCCAGACTGATGCTGCAAGTCAGTGTCCGCGGGGGCGATTGCAGCAGGTCTTTGTTTCTCCTCCAGCCAAGTCACTCTTGAGGTGAAGCCAGCCCAGCTTTCCCCCTGCTGCAGGGTCAGCAGCACTGCCAGGCTGAGCACCACGAGCTTCTGTTCCTGTGAGGTTATTCCTCTAGTGTGGGGAGCAGTGGTTTTCTGACTCGCTCTTCAGAGCAGCTGCTTGACTGCCACGCGTCATCGTAAGGCGCTCAGGCGATGTTAGAAACGAGGGTGGGAAGTGACTTTTTAATCCAACTATGGCTTTTTAATATGTTCTGGCAGTGGTACAGCTGCTTGCTTTGCACTAACAGTGAGCGCTCCTCCACCTCCAGATACCTGTCCTAACAATGCCAGTTATTACGGTAACAGAGCTGCCACACTCATGATGTTGGGGAGATTCCGAGAAGCGCTGGGAGATGCTCAGCAGTCGGTCAGATTGGATGATAGCTTTGTCAGGGTACGTGGAAAACTTCCCAGTTCTCATTCACGCCTCAGTACCCTCGTCTCCACCCCTGGCAGCTCTTGCAGCTCCCTTTACCTGTCTCCTCAGGGCCATCTTCGGGAAGGGAAGTGCCATCTCTCCCTCGGGAACGCCATGGCTGCCAGCCGCTGCTTTCAACGAGTTCTAGAACTGGATCACAAGAATACCCAGGCACAGCAGGAGGTAAGAGCTTCTTAAAATACAAACATTCCCAGTAGATGGGGCCGTCAGAGGGAACGGATCGAGCTGGTAAGACTCTGCAGTCCTCATTAGTGATGTCTGTTTGTGTGCTGGGGGCGGGGAACGCGGAAAAAAGGCGATGCTGTCCCAGTCTCTCTGTTTTGACCACCAGGTTGCACAGTCACTTTTGTGTGCAATTGTCACTTCGTAGCAGAAAAGCCTGGAGACTGAGCTGGCCCTTCCCCAGCACTCCAGAGGAGAAATTGGGAACGGTGGTAAGAGAGCATGGACATGGGGATGCAGCACGTAGAAGGCTGCTGCCACTTCTGTCCCTCACTCACAGTGGAACGTTTTCCTGGGCTGCCAGTGAGGTCACTTGATTTCAAACGGACTTTAATGCTGACAAAAGTATTTGTGTAATCTGCATTATTGTTCTGTGGTCTGTGGTACTTTTTTTCTCTGCTGCTTTGGGGCCTGGGTGCTGAAATGCTGCCTGCCAGTGATTCTGTCCTGCAGCGCTGACCATGTTCTCTGTCTTTCAGCTGAAGAACGCCAGCACTGTGCTTGAGTACGAAAAAATAGCTGAGGTGGATTTTGAGAAACGGGATTTCAGGAAGGTGAGATTGACTTGGCTGTTCCCTGCAGCATTATGAGCTGACACCTCTTACCTGGCCAGTTCAGCCAGGCGTGTTCCTGGCACTGGCTGGGCCCTGGTGGGAGGTGCTGCACAGCTCGAAGCAGGGCTGTCTTCGGAGCCGTGTGACAGTTGTGCGAATGGCAGAGCTCGTGCTTTGCCAGCACTGCACAAGGGGAGAGTGGAAAGGATGCCAGGCCCAGGCTGAGTACCCCGTTACTGTTTGCTTTGGAGGGTGAGTGGAGCCAGGAGTGAGCTGCACGGTACAGATTTTGTCAGCCGCATTCGATTGCGATTTGCTCCTGAAATGCACGTCCAGGGTGGTTCTTTCTCAGCTCTTCAACAAAAAGAGGTGGTTTCTCTGCCCATATGATAGTGAAGGTCGCTGGAAGAGGAGCGCAGAGCTGCCTGGGACTTTCTCCAGTACTGATTCCAAATCTTTCTGCCCAAGGGCTGTAACAGGGCACAGCTGGTACTGACCTGGTAGAACCAGAAATGACAGCATGAAATCTGAAAGGCACCCAGCACTTCTCATGCCACTGTTTCTGTTCAGTGGATGCACGTAAGGCCCCAGTTTGGCCCAGAAAGGAGATTGTCCAGCACATTGAGGTCACTGACTCTTGGGCTAAGCTCAAGATTTTGAAAGGGTAAATCCCAGCTTTGTATTACTAGGTTACGAGGAGCAAATGGGATGTATGGCCAGTCTGGATTTCCTCTGTAGGAGCTGCCCTGTCTTTGTTTCATGTTCTGGGCTTTTGCATCTGTCCCTTCGCTCCTCCCGTCTCACTTCACTGGGGAGTCTTGCAGGAAATGTGATCTTTGTTTCTGGAGAGCTGCTCTGGCTCCTTCCTCCCCCAGAAGCCATTGGCTCGATCTGGAACACAGTGCTTCCCACAGCAGCAATCATGATGTCACGGCCAGGGAGGCAGATGAACCTTGGTGGAACAATGACCCTGTTCTCATGCAGATGTCCCCACCAGAGAGGCAGAGATGGAAAAGACCTATTAGATCACCCTGCCCGGTGCAGTCAGACCAGGGCAAGATCAGGCCCCCCACTGTACTTTTTTTGTGTTTTGTCCACTCCAAACTGTCTCAATGTATTGAATTTCTGTCCTTCCCACGTGCCTTTATAATGCAGGAAACAGGGGCAGAATTGTCCTCCTTGGCTTTTTCTTCGTGGCCTGCAGTGTCTGAAGAGTCAAAGGGATGGGCCTTCTCCAGGTGTCCCATGAACTTTCTGGCTAGAGCCGTGTCACAGTAACAGAGCAGGTGCCACAGCCCTTTGCACAGAAAGCCCTTTAAAAGGGGACAGAAACACCCTGCACGTGAGGAACGTTTTGGAGGCGTGTTTCCTTCCAGCAGCAGAGGAAATGGGTGGCTGCGTGTTGTTAGGCAAATAGGAGCTCTCGAGTGAGGTAATGGCTCAGTCGGTGGCGTTAGGCCGTGGGTTGTTTGCTTCGCTCACAGTTGGGATGTTTTTTTTTTCTCCCACCAGGTTGTATTTTGCATGGATCGTGCTTTGGAGTTTGCTCCTGCTTGTCACCGCTTCAAAATCCTCAAGGCCGAGTGTTTAGCGCTGCTGGGTCGCTACCCAGAAGCACAGTCTGTAGCAAGGTGAGTGTACCATGGCCTTGATAAAATGATTCTCAGTGGAGGAAGAATGCCCAGAGAGGCTGTGGAGTCTCCTGCTCTGGAGACTTTCCAGCCCCCCTGGCTCTGTTCCTGTGTGTGCTGCCCGGGGTGCCCCTGCTCTGGCAGGGGGGTTGGACTCGCTGATCTCCAGAGGTCCCTCCCAACCCCACCAGTCTATGAATGCTTGGAGACCAGAGGGAAACTGGAATAAGGAAACATTGCATTTTTTTTTTATGGCTGTTACAGTGACATCTTACGAATGGACTCGACAAATGCGGACGCGCTCTACGTCCGTGGGCTCTGCCTGTACTACGAGGACTGCATTGAGAAGGCCGTGCAGTTCTTCGTCCAGGCTCTCAGGATGGCTCCCGATCACGAGAAGGCGTGTCTTGCCTGCCGAGTAAGTGGGGATACTGGGGCAGGACTGCAGAATTACTGGGGTTGTTTGGTCTGAGGTTTGTTTTTTTAACCAAACACAGAGCTTGCTTCTGCTGGATCAGTCCCTTCTCCCTCCCTCTCCATTATCACTCCCCGGGTCTCCAGTAGGCTGTTGTGTGTCCAGCCCTGCCCAAAGACAACCAGCTGCTGCTTTAGGCAGGAAGGAGTTGCCCGAGGTCTTTCTCAGAAGACACTGATACTTTGAAGACTGCCTCCCTTTATTTCTTCTTTGTACCCTGATCAGATACAGGAGCAATAGAACCCAGTCTGTCAGTTCTGAAAGAGCTTCCGACTTTCAGATTCTCCGTTAGTGCCCGCAGGTTGACTTGTGTTTAAACACAGTTCCTTTCATGTAGCTCCTTCCCTCGTTTCTACTCCGTTGTAGTTCTTTGACTCTTTAAAATCTATTTACTTGTGTAAACTCTTGGTGAGATCCCATGCCTGGCTTGTTGGGTTTTGGGTTTGGGTTTCTTTTTTAATATATAAATTTACTTCACTGTTGTGATCTCCTAAAGATGAGGCAACCCTTGTTCCCGTGGCGAATGCCTGTAATGGTAACTGAAACCAAATTAGAACTGCTGCATTTGAGGACCATGACCCAGCAACAGAAGGTACTTGGTGCCCCCAAACAAGTTACTGGCGTCCTTATCCAGGGATTGTTTTCTTTCAGAATGCCAAAGCACTTAAAGCAAAGAAAGAAGATGGGAATAAAGCGTTCAAAGAAGGCAACTACAAACTAGCATATGAACTCTACACAGAGGCATTAGGAATAGATCCAAATAACATAAAAACAAATGCCAAACTCTACTGCAACCGGGGGACGGTTAATTCGAAGGTAAGAAGTGGTCACCTGGCAGGTGGTTGATCTTCCATCGTACTCCTCACCCCACCTCATCTATAAATTGCAAATTGGTTCTTCTGGAAAGCGTAGGCTCCTCTGCCAGCTGGGGCAACTGGAGCTTTCTGGTGCCGTGGGCAATGTTTCAGGTTTTTGTACTTGCACAATGGTTGGATCTGTTCCAAACAGCCAATGAAGCTGACTCTTGAAGAAATGAAACTCAAATACTTGGGCTGCATGGAGTGGGAGAGGAGGAATGCAGTTTAGCCTTATCTTAATCAGCAGAAAGGCATCCTGATTTGTTTCCTTCCTGCTAATGAGGAGATATCTTTTCTTATTCCTCCTGTAAATCATCTCTCTTGCTTTGGGGTTTGATCTAAAAAAACATGACCTAATTTTAAAGCTCTAGACACTTTTTCCAGGTTCGATGTTGCGTTTTAGTCATGCTCCATCCAGAGAAACTGTCATGTGATAGTCCTTCCAGTTTCCACCCTGCCTTTCCTTCCGGGCATGTTTCCTTCTCAGCTGTCTCTGTGGTGATCCCTTCAAGGATTTTCAACACCCCCTCTTGGTCAAGGGAACAGAGGCTGTTCTCAAAACTGGGAAATGGGATGAGCTGGAGGCAGCAGTGATGGATATTTTACATGGCTGTTTGGGCCTGAAAACAGTGATTTTTAAGAAGAAAAAAATAAAATCCTGTCTGGGAATAAGTTTGGACATGTAATAACTTGGTTTTCAGATCATTTTTTGGGAAGACTCTTGTTTCCAGATGCATTTCTGAAAGAGAAGCACCTCGTAGTTGTACCAGGCTCCTGATTTTTCCTTAGGCAACAGCAATTCTGTAGTTTTGAAAACAAATTGGCTAGATACAGACACAAAACAACAAGAGTTTCCAAGACTGTTTACACCTGTCACTTGCCTAAAATTGCAATGCTGCTTAGCAGTTTGTTCTCTGATGGGGATTCACTTCTGTCTGATGTTGTAGCTTAGGAAACTCGAAGAAGCAATCGATGACTGCACGAACGCGGTGAAGCTGGATGACACGTATATCAAAGCTTACCTGAGGAGAGCACAGTGGTAAGTAGACCTGGGTAATGGTCATGATGAGCTGCTTTGTGGGCAAGAACCTCTTCCCTGCAGCCCTGAGTGACAGGGATAACAAATCGGAAGCTTAACTGAATAAAATGCTCTGTCTTAAGGGGTGCTGAGTCTATTCCTCTTCCTTATGCTGATGAGGATGCAGCAGCAGCTCTGCGTAGCATGGACCTGCCTGTGGATGGTTGAATTTAGGCAGAATTTGTTCGAAGCTGGACTTACTGTGTTTGTAGACTGATGTAAGGTGTTTTGGCCCAGAAAGCCTGGCTCTTAAGCTTTTTCAGGAGGGCTGCTGTGGGTAGGAGACCTTACCCTGGTAGAGCTGTTCACTCTTCCAGCAAACCAGAGGCAGGAGAAATCAGCTGAGCCTGTTCATTGCTCAGCCACAGTTCACAGTGCAGTGTGGCACCGTGGAGCTGAGTGAGTTGTCTCCTTTAGCAGCCTTCCTTTTGTGCTTTTGTTTTCATTTGCAACCTTCAGTGTTCTCAAGCTCCATCTCTGGGACTGCTAAACTACAGTGAGGAGTTAATATGAGAGTAAGGCCAAAACTCCCCCAGCCGCCGGGCACGGGTCCCTCTGCGGTGCCAGGATTGTCACTTCTAACCAGCGTTGCCAGTGTACAACTGCAGCAGCTTCCCCAAAGTCTTGCTGGCTGGTATTAGTTCCTGGGGCTGGATAAAGTCATTATCAGATCGTTAAAGTAGAACTTGTGCTGCCAAATGAGATTGCAGTCTCCTCTCAGAGCCCGAAGTGCAGGTTCCTGTGCCAGGATTTCCCATGAAGAGCAGGTGTCTGGGCCTCCAGTCTGTCTAGCGGTGACCCCTTGTGGGTTTCTCCTCTGACTGCTCTTTCTGCTGTTCCCAATCCTGGGAACATCTTTTCCTTAATTCATATCCATCTGGAAAGCTGGTACCTGAACCCCCTTGTGATATTTCTTATGGAGTACAGCTTGGCCACCAGTGTTTCTTTCCACAGTTACATGGACACAGAACAATACGAAGATGCGGTCAGAGACTATGAAAAGGTTTATCAGACAGAAAAAACAAAAGGTGAGCATACTGCCATTCCTTTTGTGTTAGCTGGCCTTTTTTATTGCTGCTGCTTTTGTTTGCTTCCCCCCACTCCCAGTATGCTCTGAACTGCAGCCTTTTACCCCAGCAGGACAGTACTGGGGGAGTCCCAGCAGCTCTCTGAATTGCCTCAGGACCTGGTTCCTCTCCCAGCACTGAATGCTGAGAAGATAATTTTCCTTGTTCTGAAGCTAGCGCACTGCTTCAGCTACATCTGGTTACCAGTCTCTTCCTTAACTGTCATCTTCCTTTTCTAGTAGCCTGAAATGAAGCATCCAGAGTAACTTAGTCCTTGTAGTTCAGTGTCTTAAGGCTGGTTGAATGCGCTGAGATGTTCACCTACCTTTGGCAACAGCCTTGCGGGGACAGTGGGGCTTTCCTTGGCTGCCTGTCTGTAAATCCAAGTGGGATGGTTACTTGTGGCACTCGAATCCTTCTACCAGCTCAACTCAACATGTTGGTCTTCATCCTCTTTTAAAGCAGGAGGCTGTGCCTGACACTAAAGCCGCTTTCCTTTGGCATTGCGCTTCTTTCTAGAACACAAGCAACTTCTAAAGAACGCACAAGTGGAACTCAAAAAGAGCAAACGGAAAGACTACTATAAAATCCTCGGGGTTGACAAAAATGCCTCTGAAGATGAGATCAAGAAGGCTTACAGGAAAAGAGCACTAATGCATCACCCAGGTACCCACAGTGTCTGTTAGCAGAACATCCATCGTTGCTTTAATCTCCGTGCACGTGTCCTGGGCAGCCATCGCTCGGAGGCGGGAGTGAATCCGAGGGGGGGATATCTGGGCAAATAGCAGTTCTGACCCCACAGATCTCAAATGCATACTGGTGGCAGCTGGGAGCGTGTAGCTTTTTCCATTTGCACTAGAAACTAAAAGCTTCTTTCCTGCTGCTTTTTGTCTCCCTAGACCGACACAGTGGGGCAAGTGCAGAAGTACAGAAGGAAGAGGAGAAGAAGTTTAAGGAAGTTGGTGAAGCCTTCACCATCCTGTCAGATCCCAAGAAGAAGGCTCGCTACGACAGCGGCCAGGACCTGGAAGAGGATGGACTGAACGTGGGAGGTGGGTGCTCCTTGTGATATTCTGCTGGGGCAGCCTTTAAAAAGATGGGTCCGTTTAGAGTCTGCCTTTCTCTCTAAAGCAAACCTCCTGTTCATGATAATCCTGTGAATTGCCTCGGCTGGGTCTCTGCAAACATGTGACTGGCAGATCTGAGCTGGATGTTTCACAGTTTGAATAGTCTGGGTTGTGTGCTGGATGTTATCCCTGACCAAGACCGTCGGTAACCCCGGTGTTAGGCCAGAGCCTTTCACGGGGAATGTTGAACAGCCTAACAAAGAGATTGTGGGTCCCTGAAGTCTTAGGTTGCCCCTGTGACTGAAATTGTCTGACAACTGTTCCCTGTTCTCCGCGGCTGTGTCATGGTGCTCAGCGTAGAGCCCAGTGCTCAGGCAGAGCAGGAGCTTTTTGTCTGCTTGTAAAATGCTTTATGCTGACAGAGAACTGTATCTGTCTGTTTCACTTCAGCTCACAACTTCCTTTTCTTCCCTCTAGAATTTGATGCAAATAATATCTTCAAGGCCTTCTTCGGTGCGCCGGGTAACTTCAGTTTTGAAGGTAGGTGGAGGTGTTCTCCTGTCAGCTCTGCAAACGTAAGCACACAGATCTCTTGACAGGCCAGCTGAGCTCCCAGGGGGGACATGCTACTCGAGGAGGGTATTTGACCTTTCCACAGAAAAGTACCTGAGAGCTTTTGGACAGTCCTGTCTGCGCAGCATCCCAGCTGATGGCTGGTTCTGGCTCTTTTGTGCTCAAAAGCAGCAAAACCTAAGTGGTTCCTTTTGTAGAAGTGTCCGTTGCCTTTGCTGCTCAGGAATAGTTGACCAGAACTTGATACAGATGCTGGTGCTAAAGCAACAAAAGGTGCTTCTTGGTCAGAAGTCCCGTGCGTGTGTCTCACAGTTCTCCCCTGGCTTCCTAACACCGCCAGCCCTCCCAGGGGCCTCTGCCCACAGAGGTGACTGTGGGTGATGAAGAAACTGTTTTCTCAGTGCCCCCCCCCAGACCTCACATGCCTGCAGGCTTTCCTGGAGCAGGGTGGATTTCTGCAGCACCGTGCGCGCTCTCGGCACCCGGCCGGTGCCGTTACGCCCCTAGGGAAGTGCGTGCCCCTTAAGGGCTTTTGTTCCCTGGATTTTGAGGAGTCCTGCACACTTCGTGTGCCATCTGCCTTCCTCCTTGTACACCTCCCTCCTTTACCCGTACTCTCCCTTATCCACTTATGGACATCAGCTGCTGGAAATGCCCAGCAAAGGTCTTGCCTCTCCTGCCTGTTCAGTGGAACTGAGCTGGGTCCTGGCTGGACATCGGGCAGCTGCAGGAGTCATGAATGCTGTTTTCTCGGAGTGCTGGAAGTGCTAATACCTTTCATTTTCTTTTTCAGCTTCTGGGCCTGGAAATTTCTTTTTCCAGTTTGGCTAAAACAAAACAAAAACAAAAACCAACCAAACAAAAAACCCAAACCACACACATACCTGATCTGCTTATTTTAACCTTGAATATGGACATACTTAGACTCCTTCCTTCATCACGTCTCGTTGTACTTAGAGCAGTTTCATTTCTCTCGGTTGGAGACCTCTGTTTTGTGTGCTTTTGTGTGTGAAGAGGAAACCAGCTCGGGGAGGGGAAGGCTTGTGAATTTTGTTTTATTGTTA
>VWZY01007854.1:367-19038 GCA_013399075.1 Chloroceryle aenea
CCTTCCACCTCAAACCCTTCTGAGTCTATGATTGCAGGTTTTTTGGGGCGATATTTTTACCTCATTCTGGGGGCAAAGGCTTTCACAAGCACTTTGTGTGGCTTTCTCAAGTGTCCCCTCCAGCCAAGGGTGGCACCTGAGAAAAGAGCAGCAGGTCTCGTGTCCCCACGGAATGCAGGTTCAAGCTGTGACGGGACCCCAGTTACAGCCACAGCCCCAGGGTACGGACACAGCAGCTGTTCAGAGAGCACAGGATTCTCAGGAAGCACCCACACTGAAAAATCCTATGCTTTTATTGCAGGTTCAGTGTTAGTGTTTTGCAGAGCAGCTGCATTAAGAGGCAGATATTGTTCCAACTCCCCATTCCCCCACAAGACTCTGACAAAACTCATCAGCCCCAGGCACCTCCAGAAACTGCGCCTGGTTTTGCAGTGCGGACAAGTGCTCCAGGGAGGAACTAGACCCTCACGTGACTCGCCCCCGAACAATAATCATGATCCAAGGCTCACAAAAACGAAAAGGCCATTAACTAGCACCCCTTGCCCTTCTGGGAGATGCACGTGACCTTATTCCCAGTGCCCTGGCACAAGGGTGAGGAGTCCTGTGAATGGGTTACCCTAAGCTGCCCTCTCTGGGTGTTCCGCTAGCTTAGTTTTGATGAAAGTCCTTGTTATGCTGCACAAGAGAGGAGAGGCCATGGCCCTGGGAAGGAGCTGCTGTCCTGACCAGCCCTGCCAGCAGCACACAGTCCAGCTCTGCACTCCCGTCCATACTCAAGGGAGTCACAGAAACAGAATCCCAGAGGCTGTCTCCTCTTGCTGCCCACGTGCAGCAGCAAGCAGGCTCTGGTCCCCTAGAAGCTGACAGCTACTTAGTCTGTGCTTTTCTTTCCCCTGCTACAGAGCAAGAGGTAACACACCAAAACAAAACCAAACCCTAACCAAAACAAACAAACCAACCAACCAAAACAAAAACCCAAACCCCACCCCACCAAAACATAAACCCCAAAGAAATTAACAAAAAACACCACCAAACCAATAAAAACCCAACAAAAACAAACCCCCCACCCCCCCAAAAAAAAACCCAAACAGAAAAAAAACACTCAAAAAACCCAAACCCTTAATTTATCACCACCTCATTTCTCCATCTCTCTTAATTAAGATGTATCCTCCCCATTGCCAGTGGCCTCTTCTATTCACCTGTAAAGTGCTGGTCAGGTTGTTTTTTTTCTATTAGCTCTCATGGCTCAAGACCCTGAAAATCTTCATGCCCCTACAAGATTAAACAGATGTGTTATGCCTATAATTTATGGTATTGCCTTTTCATGCATATTCCCTTCTCTTGGAGAAGCCAGGAATAGGGACAGCGCCAGGTCTAGTCATCGACAGTGATGTTGCGGAAGAGATAGGCCATGGACTCGCCATTGTGGATTCGTCGGATGGCTTCAGAGAGAATCAAACTGATATCCACAGTCTTTATCTTGGGGCACTGCAGCTTCTGTACCTCGTGAGGAACTGTGTTGGTTACTACCACCTGTGGAGTGCCAGAAAGAAAAGACCATTAGGTGTGCCATTGATATGCTCACTCTCCCTGAACAGCTACCCCAGATGAACTCCATAAGTGGTGGGTAGTGGCTGTTTCACAGTTCAGGGCAAGAAATCCTTACATGTTAGAAAAAGAGATGACAAACTGTCTTCCCCCGTGACAGTCCATCTGTTGAGAGGACCACCAGAACCAGCACTCTACAACAGCCACCTCCACATGGGCTGGTGGGTCCATTTAGATGGCAGGACCCAACGTGCTTGTTCCCAAGGGCAAGGTTTGAAATCTCATCCTCTGAATGTACGCAAGAGCCCATCACCAGCTGGGGGAGAGGGACACGTAGAAGGTCTGTGCTGTGAGAAACCAGTCCCACGCACCCAGCTGCAGGAAGCACCCAGGCAGGGCTGACTAAGATCTGTGCATCTGGAGGAAACAGAGCGCAGCAGAGCTGATCGGAACAAGTATTAATCACACAGTGGTTTTGTTTTTTTCTCAAGGAAGAGCCAACTAACTGAAAGCATCTGACGAAACCAGTCATTGCAGAGGTGAGCTGCATGGCAGGGGAAGGACATTGGTCTGTGGGTTTCGGTGCCTTAAAATCAAGCCAGTCACCAGAGCCAGGCCTTGTTCTGCAGACACACCTCATCGATGGAGGATTCCTCTATGAGACGGGGGGCGTCTGCTGACAGGAGCCCATGAGTAGCCATCACAAAAATCTTGTAGGCTCCACGCTCTTTCAGGATCTCTGCAGCAGCTACAAAGCTTTCCACATCATCGATGATGTCATCCTGAAAAGAAACCAAAATAACATCAAAACCAGAAGTTTACTGAGCCTGCAGAGCAGGAGTGGATCTGCAAGGTACTGCAGCTTGGCCATGCACACAGACAAAAAAAAAAATAATCCTGCGCTACTTCAGCTGTTGTTGAGATGCAAGGCCAGCGACATTCACACTGAACATGATTCCCCTTAATCTATGGGCCCTTCTGCTAGGCTGCAGAACAAAAATTGTGTCTTGGAAACCAAGAAGTCCTTACACGTGCGCCCGCACACACAGAGCTGATCTTCAGCAAGGTGGGGTTTTTCATGGTGATAGCAGCTGCATGTTGATGGCTTACACTGCAGCAACGCACAGCAAGTCTAAGAAGCTCAGCAAGTGTTGTGGTAGGTTTGGATTTACTTTTTTTTTTTTTAAACACTTGAGGAGATTTCCCTGCATGTATTGGCTTTGTTATTTGCAGACGCCTGAAATTTGTAGATTCGAGGGAACAAGGAGATTTCATGGCCTGGAGCACTGAAGTACAAAGGGTTTTCCATAGAAAGCTCAAATAACCATAGCCACCAGCAAAACTAGAGCAAACCACAGTAACAATCCCCTTCCCATCCCTACACGGGCAGTCCTTCCTACCCTCAGGGATAAAGCAGTTCAACAAAAGATACTGGNTCCTCCAACATCTCCGACCACAGTTATTGGCGGTTTCTCCTTGGCCATCATCACTAAAGAAGAAGAAACAAAAGCCCAGGTCAGTTAGCCCTGAGTCAAACCACAACAGCTCCACCACACAATAGGCCCAGCCATTAACTGCAGCTTACATCGGTGCAAAGATACATACGGGTGCTTTACATCATCCTGACACCCACAAAAGGGGGTAACCACCGGTTTAACCATCGTTTTCCTCCTTAAATGAACAGCACTGCTGCACAAAGATAAAACTCTCCATTTCTGTGGGGACCTCTAAGACAGGAAGCAAATCCAAATATCTAACAGAGCCCTGTGCAAGGAGAAGCTACAAAGCAGCACCTACTTTATAGAAAACGTTGGTGACTTTGTGCTCCAGGACAGGACTTGGAAAAAAGGGTATGTTATGGTTGTGAACAACAAAGGGGTCCTCTCTGAGAAACACCTCTCAAAGGGTGTACACTTTACAAGGTGCAATTTTTCACTTGTTGGACTCACTAACTCATCTGAAGGATCTGAGACTCGTGCAGCAGCTTGATTGATTTCTCTCATATCACCAAACACACAACGTTCTATCAGAGGGCATAAGTACCTCAGTAACACCTGCTCCAGCAAAGAACGCTTAAGGAAATTCGCAGCAGCAAATTTGCTGATTTTTTTTTTTAAAGTAGCTTAATGGAAAGAGCAGAACAAATTCCAGTTCAAACTCAGTTCCAAACAGCAACTGGAAGCAAAAGGCTACATCAATGAGCTGTGCTGATGCATGGTAAAGAGATGTCCTGGGAAATAAGGTTCCACTCTCTCCAAGCTTGACTTCTGCACTGATGTTAAAAACTGTATACTTAACATGCTTTATTCCAAAAAACTTCCAGCAGCAGTATAAAACACCCCAGCAGAGATATGAACTGGGATGCACTGAGAGTGTCCAGATGTAATACAGTCTTCAGACCCACACCAAGCAGCAATTAGCCTGATACAGGCCAGGGACTAGCTGTCCAGCAGCCAAACCTCCCACTTGACAGAGGATGCTGGTCTCTGCAGTGAACGCAGTACAAAAACTCCCAGCAGGTAAAAGACACAGGGATGGGGCACGCACATGTGCTTAGGTGGTGAGCTGGGCTGAACTAAGCACTGAAGCAAAAAGGAACAGCCAGCATTCTGTAACACTTACCTGGCCCACCTGCGCCCCTCCAGATTTCATGCTAAGGGGAGTGCAGCAAAGTGTCCACAGAGGCACTTTGCACCCCTCCTCTTTGTAAGCTCAGGACTTGTCAGGATTCTGGCCACAGAGGCATCTCAAGAGCCAAGGAGCTTTGGACACCCTAGATAGTGAGATTTTTCTCCTTTACGATAACCTCCTTCAATCTAATACCTGAGCAGCATAAGAACACAAGCCATTGACCATCTGAGTATTGATTTCTGCCCATCAAAATGCCTGCCTGAATGTTGACATCTGCCCTCCTGGGTCAAAAAAGTCCTACCTGAAACTCTCTATCCTGCCAGCAGGCTGGCCCAGTACCATTACCACAGCTCCTCAGTGCCTGGGAATGCTCAGAGTGCAAGCACAGCTGGCTGAGTGAGTCAGACCAAGGGATGCAATGGAAGCAATTTTAAGGACCACAGCTCCGATGGGTCATGAGCAGAGCACACGACCTGCTTCAGGCACACGACCTGCTCCGCAGCCCGGTTTTCCATAAGCCTACCAAAACCGTGTAAAAGGTGTCCAACAGTTCTGGGTTGACCCAAGTGAGTGACTCATTGCTAGGTTCTGCAGTTCAAGTCACAGCTACCTTAGACTTAAGAGTTGATTCTTTTTGGAGCACAGATTCCCCAGCCTACTTTGCATTGTTATTTTCACACCTCCCATCAAATGCAAAGTCATTGCTGAATCCTGAAGGGAAAATATTCTTATGAGAAGGTTATTTACAATAAAATGACATTTAAGTGTCAGAAGAGATAAGCAGACTGGAATTTCAATTACAGACACTACCTGCCTCTTTAGATTAGTTATTAGTTTATTATCTAGTTTGGACAGTAACAAAACTCCCAGCAGAAGCTGTGAAATGCCAGAAGGATTACATCTGGCTCCCATCCCACCCATGTGCAGCGCCAGATGAGTACAGCTCCTGGTTACAGCAGACAGGCTGGAGGGGTGGGGGGGAGCAAACCAAAACCACCACAAAAAAAACAACCAACCAAAAAAACAACCAACCAACCAAAAAACAAACCAAGCAAAACAACCAACCAACCAACCCACCCAAACCAAAAAACACACAAAAAAACACACACCCAAACAAACACACACATACCACTTTTCTAAGCAAATGGTGAATAGGCCTAAGGGAGGTGAATTTCAGCACTATTTTACTCACAAGCACACAAAGCTTCAGCAAAAGAGTATCCTTCTATTCCATAAAGGAAGTAGACACATTTTTCACTACACTTAAAGGCTAACACAGCAGCTAGCAGCATTACCAGTGCTCCACATCTCTCTTTTTAAATGCTATATTTAAATTTTGCTTTCTTGTTCATGTATGGTAGGCAGCATGTCGACCTACCCGGATCCTAAAGAGATGTTCTCACTTTTTCTTGTTCAATTTCCTCTGCAAAGAAAAGAAAAAAAAATTGCAAGCCAAAGATCTACGAGATCAAATCTCAAGAGAACTGCTGCAATGTGATGAGAGCTTAAGCAAGCATTACTCTGGCCAGTTTCTTTTCCTTCAAAATCTCTGGACAGATCAAGATGTTCAAGTCAGAGCTGCTACAAGAAGGTGGCTTGAAAAACAATTCAAATCATAAAGAACATTTTCCTCCAAGACACAAAACCTCTATTTGTACATAGACAAAAGAGGGCAACAGAAGTAAGCCACTTTTGCCTGGCACAATCCCTTGGATTACGTACAAGTTGAGGTTGAAAGAGTTGCTGTTCTTTTTTCCCCGAAGAGTCAGAAAAGATGCTTGTAGTATTTGTAGCTTCGGGGAGGGGGTGGGGGGAAGATAAAAGAAAAGAGGGGAAAAAACCCAAACCAACCACCATTTTTATAAAACAAGAATATCATAGGACACCAAGGGGTGGTGGGGAAATATATTCATCACCCAAACACTCTGACCTGCACTTTCATTCTGATGTCAGAAATTCACAGCGAAACACCGGGTGCTAAAGGTGAAATATCAACCATGACGAAGAAAGAGCATCCCTAGGTGCAGAAATCTGTTGCGTTAATTCAGCTGTCAAAAATGGGTTAAGAAATGCTAAAACAAATCCTGCTTGCAGCTGATGGTGTGCACTGAAGTGACAGTCACCAGGAAAAACAACACTGTGTTTACAATAGAGTCTGCAGGCAAAAGGCTGCTCAAGAACGAGCTGTTTTGTGAAGAGATAAAGCTGGAAAGACAACAACATCCCTGTGCCCACCTAAACACACAGGAGGGACAGGCGTAGGGAACTGGGAACAGACCCACAGTCACTGCAGTTTTTCACCCAAACTCTCCTCCTCCGTGGCAGTTTGCTGTGCTCTGGGTTTGGCACAGACCATCAGCTATGTCTATAAAGTACTGGATTTCAAAGCCTCTGAAATTATTTAACAGATGGTGCTCCACTCCTTTTCTCTGGGACACAGGCAAAGAGTCCACCTGCATTTGTTCAAGCACAGTCCTGAGCCAGCTGTGAGCTTTGAGACACAAAGAGAGCATAACCTTAAGAGTGACATCCCCACTGAAAGGCTCCCATTTCTGGGTTTGGAGGGACGCAAGCTGTTGCTGCAGCTTTACTGCAGCACTTGAAGTAGTGCTATTAGAAGCACCTTTGCTGTTTTGCCATTACAGCTCCAGAGGACACCAAATCAGAGCATCACATCAGGCTACACTCTCGGGACAATAAAAAAGCCATTATGCTGCACAACACTCGTTAATTAAAGGCACACAATCTCTACTAGAACAGGGAGGAAAGGTGCGTGCCAGGCTGCAGAAGCCCAGCCAATTCATAGGAAGCTCACAAAGAATGGTATAAAACATAAGACAGCACTGTAGGGCTCTGGGGCCGCTCCCAGATACAGGTTTTGCCTCAATCCTGGCTGTCACACAACTGCTGGGGACCCTCAGCTGCAGAGTCTAGAGGGGGAGGACAAGATGCTCTGCACTGATTCACTTGTAGCCCCGAGTAGGATGCCCGACAATTGGTCTCAGCCACCCTCCAGGAGCACCCTCACCTTTTAACTCCTCCAGACTCAGGATTGTGCGAGCTGAACCAGGCAGACCTGGAGATCAGTTCTGGTTTTCTGGCCAGTTTTGGGGTAAGGAATCATGGAGCTCTGGGCAAGTAGCACCTTTCACAAATAGCAGCACAGGGACATAGCTGAACCCTGCTTCACTTTGCCATCACTCTGATGGTAATGTACACACAGGAGGAAGAACCACTCGTGGCGTTTGTTTGATGTCCCACTTGAGGTGGGAAGACACTTTTCCAGTGACTGAATCAGACAGGGAAAGAGATGCAGCAGAGAGGGTAGGAATAGACACTCACAGCATTTCTGTCCCTTACCCTGGCTGCATGTCCATCTCTGTCTGGCAGGATCTTACCTCCGTGGCAGAGGCCCGTGACGCAATCAGGCTGCACTAGCAGCTTACAGACTGCTTTAGACAACCTCATTTGGGTAATGATGACATTTCCCAGAACTTTTTTTAGACTACCTCAGTGGTCTGGTCCTCCTATAACAGAGCCCAGCTCAAAACCAGGTTAAAAAATTGGGGAGAAAAGCAACTTTCTCCTCAGAGTTTTGGCTAAGTTGAGCCCACATTCCACCCCACACCTTGCTGACAGGCAGCTACTAAGCCACAGCTTTGACTGTCTTGTATTTGTGCCTCAGGCATACAGGAATGTAAGGTCATCAGTCAAGTGTGAAGTTTCTGCAGGAGATAAAATAAGAAAGTGGTGATACACAGCAAATTCATTTGTGTTTGGATAGCCGAGGACTGAAAACAATTTTCCACTGGAATCGTAAGTAAACTGGGCAAGGGCACGTTTCTCCCTGAGCTAATGTACACGGAGCTCTCCAGCAGCACAAGCTCCCACAGCTGAGGTTCCTTAAAGTGACAGAGTTGGAAATAAAAATACATCAATGCCTCAGTAGCAAACAAATGTCAGCTGGTGATATTTTGGAGGACAGCAGCCTCTTCAGAGTAGGAAGGGAAGTAAAGGGACAAGGGTAACCAACCCCCCAAATTCCTGTTTGGCTGGAAGGGCATGAAAAAAGAAATCCCCTTGTCAGAAGGAGGACAATCAAGATGAAGTCCCAAACTTGACTGCAAACCCCACTTGTTCCCCAAGGCCCAAGGGGAGTTTCACCAGCAACATAACCATTGTTTAGCCAATGGTATTATAGTGAGCAATAACTGGAGTAACATAAGATGCCTGCAGTCTTACTTGCCTCCCCTCCATAACCTGCTCACAAAGTGGCTGGATGTTCTCCCTGAACTTCAGAAGAAGAGAGGAGACACTGATCCGTGGCCCTCCCTCCCACTGGTATAATTAAGCTCGACTGCATCATGGGTAGCACCTTTCCCGAGGTCGCCTCGCAGCCATGTTTACTGCACTCAATGTCTGTCCTAACACCACCTACCCAGAAAGCTAAAATATGCACAAAAGGGGGCTGGATTTTGATTGTACTGTTGTTACATGACTGCTGCTCTCACGGGAATATAAGCAATCCTAAGAGGATGGCATTTCCGAGAACACAGGCTTCCTCCTTTGCTCCTTTTTTTTTTTCCCTTGTACTCCCAAATCAACAGCCAGAGCTCAGGAAGCAGCTCAGCAGTGCTCTCTTGAGAACCTATTCACACTGGTCTCATGAACCTCAAAACCTTCTCAAAGCTAACACTGGGACATGATCACCTGGCTGCCAAGATGAAGAAAATGTTCATTAGTAACAATGGCTGCAGCAGGAGGAGGAAGACAAAGGCAGCCCTCCCCACCCTGTCAGGGCAGCAGCCTGGCTCAGCAGCTGCTCCCACAGTAGTTACACTTCTACATTTCTTTTCTGTTTCATCAGCTCCACAAGTTTTGCTGCCAAGTGCCACAAAAGCACCACCTTTATCAGAGGATTCTCAGTCTTGATGCTGTGGAGTGGGCACAGCCAAAGAGAACAACACTGATACTCTGCACGGCTGGAAAGGGGTAAAGAAAAACCTTCCTTTGTACCTTCCACAGCTCATTAAGGTCAACCAGTGGAATATTTCTCATGGAAAGGCCCAGATGCCATTAGGGTTGGTTATACCTATGCAGCTAAACCAGCAGCTATTTCCCACTTAATTTTTCTCCTTTCTTTTTCCCCAAAGGTAAGCAGAGAAGCTTAATCTTACATGGCAGCTCCAGACCAGGATGCACAGTTGCGTTTTTGACCATCGGAGGGGAGTGACGTCCATCATCCATATCCTGCTCTGTACACTGAGCCTCTCCGTGGATCACTGCTAGTCCCAGCCGTAGTCTCTCAGCGTAAGATTGAGCCCTGCAGGGCAAGCACAGTACGTCAGGAGGATGCTGGGCTGATACAGCTCCACAGCCCAGACCCATAACACCCCTCCCAGACCCAACAGGGCAAGCAAAGGCTGCACTTCTGTGGCTGTTCCCCAGAACTTTCACTGGAAGCAACTTTTCACTCCTGCTCCGTATCCCAAAGCCCACTCTACCCCCTGGCTCCACCACAGCGATCTCCTGACACTCCTCCAGATGTTAAATGCTTTCTGAGATGGTCAGGCACTGATGCAACTCATGCAGCAAGTCTGATTGTGGCCCCAGATGAAGCACACAGCTCTCCAGTAGCAGAGACCTCCAGGTGTGAATCCCACTTGATTGGGACTTCAGAAAGTCCAAAATTCATCTGCCCACCTTCACCACTACAGATGTCCATCCCACTTCCAATCACAAAGGGCTTATGGACCAGATTGCTGATCTGTTTGCAATCCTCCTCTGGTTTTCCTGGTGTCTTTCCCATCAGCTCAGATCTTATCCAAGTTACTTTTAACCATCTAGTAAAACATCCATTTACCTTTTAGCTGCATCAGGAGACTTGGCTACAATAACTGCATTTCTGTAATCTGGAATCTGGATGTGATAAAGAGTTGTTTAAGTAAAGACCTTGTTAGTGAGTAGCTGATCTGACACTCAGATGAATAACCACACCCACTCTCCTGCCCCTGACTCAAATCTTCATTCTGTGGCAAGAAACTAGAGACAATTGCTCTTGTTTTCAACACCAGCATGCGTATATTCTGCCCCAAACACAGCACAAGTAAGTTTAGTACAGAACCACACAGGTTCTGCTCTCACACGACTGCAGCTTTGCAACTCCTTCCCTCCTGCTGCCAAGTTATAGCCTGGTCTGCACAGGGGAGGACAGGGACAGTGTGGTGATGGGCCCTGGGGGACAGAGGTATCAGACCCTGGCTCTCACCAGCATATGGAGCCCCAGTGCCTGTGCAGAGCAGGCACTGGCTTTGCATTCAAAACAGGAGAAGGTAGGAATGATCACTGTGTTTAACCTACCCCACATGGACTTGCTGCAGCTACTTCTGTCTGCAAGGCAAAGCCTGAACCCAGGGCCCACTCTCCCCACGTGAGGAAGCCTTGCTCTCACTATCTGGGCATAAATCATCATCTTTAGGACAATGAGAAGAAAACCCCTGCACCCTGTCCCCAACCCTGCTGTGCTCAGCATTCCTACACTCAGCCCAAGACAAAGTCTATCAATAATTCAGAGCAGTCAGACATCCACCACAGAACAAAGGGTGAGGGGAGACACTTGAACAGGACTTAAACGGTGATTAGAGGCAGAAGCATAAATAGCATCTCTCCAGTGGCACTAACTGTACAGAAAGGAAGCTTATCTTCTGCTGATGGTCAAGGTACAATCACACAAGATAACATTTTCCCACTTTTCTAGGAAACATGTAGTAGGTACCCACTAAAAGAACTCATTAACAGAATGATGACCCAGCCTGACAACAGAACCTCTGCACAAGGGAAGGCCCAGTGATGCCATCACAGAAAGACAAGTTAAGACAAGATGATATATACAGAACTAGAGTAACCTCACTTCTTCCTGTATATACTGAAGCAAAAAAGGGGATGCTCTCAGGTTGTCTACTGGGAAGCTGAAGAAGCCTTGGATCTCCTTTTGATGAAGGTCCATAGTGATGATGTGTGTTAAACCTAAGGAAAAATCATTTAAAATTACTAACAATATAATAACAATTCATTGAATCAACTCCCCCATGGCTGGAGTTCCTCAATTTTTCTAGACTATTTTAGCTATTATTCAGACTATTATGCCATGTGATAAAAAAAGTAAAATGTTCCAAAGACACACTGGGAAACAGGCATATGATGGTCACAGCACCAGCATGACAGGCTACTGCAGTGGGACACTTCTAGGCCACATCCCCAGGTGCAAGTTACAAAGAAATGAAATTAAACTGAAGAAAATGAATTCCACCAAAGCAGCTCACGGGCTAGGCAGCACACCCCATGCCAAACGATCAAAGAACAGAAGGACAGACGTGCTCTGGGACAGCCAGCAGCATCTGAGCCTGCTGTGCTGCTGCTCCCTCTGACACTCACCTGCTTTGGCGAGCATGGAAGCCAGCAACTTGCAGACTATAGAGCCCCTCTTCCTCATTTTGCTCTGTTTGCTGTAGGGGAAGTAAGGGATGACCCCAATGATGTTCCTGGCGCAGGAGGTCTTCAGTGCATATGCCATTATCAGCAGCTCCATGACAGCGGTGTTCACGTCTCTAGGAGATTGGAAAGAACACTTCCAGTATTAGTAGGTGTTTTTCAGACGCAGCTTACCAGTTCTTCCCTTTTATACCCACCAAACTTCCCAAGAGTCCTACATCTTACACTAACATACACAATGCCCAGATTGTAATCACATGGCTCCTTCCATCATGCCACAAAACATTACAATCAACCACTTGATGTACAGGACATGACTCCAGCACTCAAGAGCTGTGGACCAGAAATGGATTTAGTATTCGAAGGTGTGTGATGATTTCCCTCCATCATCACAACAACTAAAGAAAGGCACTTTTTCATTTATGCTGTCATTTCAGAGAGTGTATTGTGAAATGAAAGAGTCTTTTAAAGAAGCAGCACACATGCAGTCAACACAACTTCATCCACTCTGGATTTATTACGGTATTTTATTTTTAACAATGTAAGGCAGGTTATTTTTCCTGCCTTAAGAAACACTGCATCTGGGAGCAGTGCAAAGTCCAGATGCATCCCTTTGGTGGAGGTCAGCATCTCCATGCTATCTAGCTTATCTGGAGATGGAAGAGACACCAGCACAGTAAATGCTACATGACTGTTTCTTGAAAGGATAAAACCAACAAAAACAACAACATAGGCAAAACATATCTGTAAAACGCAGCACGAAATACACATAAAAGCCCTTTTTCAGTCAGGTTCACTGCCATGACTAGTGTGGCCAGGAGTGCATTTTAATTCATTCTGGGAAGGGGGGAAGGAAAAGGAAAAAAAAAAAGCCCCTTTAATTTCTTAAAATCAACTCCAACTGACACTGTCTGCATCACCACAAACTGACTCAAGACCATTTGGGAACTGAAGAACAGGCACTGCAGAGAAGATTGAGGGACAGGCAGTCTCCTACAATGCAGACACCCTTCCTTGCTTGGGGGTTTTCAGGATGGACAGCCTCAAATGACACACCACCTCCCCAGACTGGTCTCCAGGAGGTCAATGCTGGTGGTGGCTCAGCTGTGGAGCCCATGATGACAGAGAAGGACCTGACCAGGCCATCTTTCCACACAGCAGAAGAGGAATAAACAGCATAGAGCAGCTTAAAGCTCTGCAGAGCTTTTTGGCTGTCATCCAGACATTGCTTGAGGACCCAGTTTCCTCCTGACCACCAGGGACAGCCTCCCCCAAGAGGTCAGAGATACTGTTTTCCATGTCTGTGCAAACCCTGACAAACCTCTAACCATTTCCATTTCTCCATCCCTCCCCTTTCCTTCAGAAATTAACCCCAGCTTGTGCCTCTTCATTTGTGAGGGCTCCGGGGCTCCACTATCCCGCTGGCCCTGCCAGTCCTCGTGCACAACGCTGTGTACACACAAGAAAGCTTTGTTAGCTCTGAAGCATCCAGCCCAGACTTACATAAAACCTAGCCCCCTGCCATGTAGGACAACGAGCAAACAAAGAACTGCTTCTTCCTGTTGGTGTTTCAGCTGTGCCAGCGGGGCCATGAGAGGAGAAAAAGATGCTACTATCAGTGGTGTATAAAAACAAAGTGGTCAAGTTTAAGCCCACTTGAAGTTCTTCCCAGAAATTCAGTATCTTCCATCATTATTTTTCAAATTTCTCTTTTTAAATAATAATAATAAAAATATATTCACACATAGAAAGCAGATTGAGAACAAAACTGCTCCTCAGAGAAAGAGTTTCCACTCATTTCAAAAGGCACCAGGAGTCCCAGTGCTGCTGTGGGACACTGGTAGCTGTATTGATGAAGAAATGACTCAGAGGAGCACACCTCTTCAAGCAGGGATGTCAGGAAGCTCCTGCAGACCAGCTGGCACAGGTAGATGAAACTGTCCCTCTGGCAGGGCCCAGGGTGGGCTAGAGGGGGCTCATGAAGGAGCACCCTCACAGATGCTTCGTGCTGAGCCGGCGTCACAACGATCTGTTCCCCTGCAAGGGGCACTGACCCCAACCAAGGGCCTACCTCAGGGCGGGGACTATTTTGGGGAAGCAACATCTATGGTGTAACCCCAGCATCTCCAAAACAAGTACCAAAGAGAGCACCCCAGTCTCCCTGCTGCCCTCCCTGCCTCCTACCTCACAGCCACACTCACAGTTAATGCTGGCAAGCCCAAGCCAAGACCGCACACAGCGACTGTCAGCTCATTACCAGGACATTTAGAGCCAGCTCAACTATTCCCTACTTACCACCCAGCCCTCTCTCCAGCTGCCTGGAGTCTCCCTCACTGCTCCCTAGCCCTCCCTGAGCCATCCCTGGAGATTCCTCCTGCTCTCGGGGCTGGGCAAATGGCTTATGTAAAGCTGCTAATTGACTTTGCACCAACACTCGACACTAAAAGTCTCCTCTTGCTTTTAGTGTATCATTAAACCACCATCTCCTTAGTTTTTCTACAGACTAAACAAAAGCTGTTTGTTTTGTCCTCATACAACTGCTTATCCACATGCCCACAGTCTTAGATGATGCCCATCCTTGTAACTTTTTTAGTTCTGCCATATGCTATTTGATGAGGGATCTTGTATCAAATCTTCAGGTCTTTCTGTTCCCTCTCTGTGCACTTAAGATGCAGACTGAATTCACATTGTATCATAGTAAGATTGTTTCCCTCCTTACTCCTATTAAGTCCTAATATTTTGTTGACTTTTCAAACTGCTACTGTGTGTTCACAGTTAGTACTTTTGCTCTCCTGAAAAGCTCTGCAAAATTGAGGTGCCCTTGAACCTGTCCTCTCAAGCAATGAAGCAAGAACAGCTGCATCTGAAGAATAAAAGGAGACTTCACTGCACAATGGTGGCCCCTCACCTGGAGGGCCTTGAACACTCTGGCTAAAAAAGATCCATTTCTTGGCCCACAACAGTGAATTCAGTTCATGGAAAAACAAGGGGATCAACAGGTTAAAAGCCAGGACAGTTTTCCTCTTCCCAAAACTATCACTGTCCTTAATGCTTTAGTTATCTTTCTCTGAACACCTGATCTGTTTTGTGTAAACACAAAACAGATCAGTTACAAGTTATTTCAGAGAACTCTCTAGGGAGGGATGGGAGAGGGACACTATTCACCCAAAATATAATCCCCCATCAGTGGATTTTCACCCACTGGAGATTTAGTTGCTCCCTGAGGGAGGAAAAACTTGGAGCATCTCTCTAGAGAGAGATGAGGTCTAGGAAAATGTCTCAGCCTGCAACAGGAACTCTAGAGGTGGTCAAGCTGACCCTGCAGTAATACTGATTATTTTAACAACAGGCCAAGAACTACAAAGAGGAAATGAATTTGAAATCTCATGGGGCTTTATTTCTTTGTCAAGCAAGGAAAAAAAGAAAAAAAAAATTATTTTGAGGGTATTGTGCTACCTGGTTAAGCTCTGGTACTTATTACTTCTTGTGATCTTCAAAATCTGAGCAGAACTTGGTAACCTGGAGAAAGCTATCAGAGCAGGAATAGCCTTGTTTTGCTAACTGTGCAAGACATCCAAACAAGACCTCATCTCTGAAAATGGCACCTCCCCATCTCAGTTTGCAATTATCATTTGTATTTAGTGTCCCTTCCCACCATACTAGTGCTATCTTGTTACACCCTTCCTCAGCCAGTGAGCAGCAAAGCTCCTGGGGTTAGCAGCTGCATTTCTAGGCCACTGGTTACTTGAGGCACTTTTTCCTATTCCTCCAAGTCTAGAACAGCTCAAAATAAAACCCAAAAAGGCCCACTTCAGAAAAGGCCCACCATCACTAAGAACTGTAGGAGTACAGGAGGGTAGCTACAGGCTTCCATCCAAGCTCAGATTCACACCACTACACTGAAAGGGGCAAGAGTGATCCAGCCTGAAATGCAAGCAATAGCAGCTGTCTGTTGTTGGCTTTTGCTGCTTGGAAATCAGAGGAAATTCCACACCCTGAAACAGAAATGCCAGTCTGAAATCAGGGCAACCTTGCAGGCAAATGTGCCTGCAACACCCAGAGCAGGGATGTTTCACTTGAAGCCATCAGACTTGTCCTTGCCTCCAGTGACACACTTCAGCTATTTCACAGGAAGCTTCTCAGTTTGCTGTGGCACAAATGATCCACTGGGAATTTTAACAGCTTAACACTATGTGGTGTCCTACATGCAAGTCAAAGCAATGACAACGCTGGAAAAAGCCCAGTTATCGCACTGGCTGGTGGTGAACAACCCTACTGAACAATCTGCTGTCTCAGAAATGCAAAGCCTATCATGGCTGTAAAGCAGCCACAAGTCCCTTACCTGGGGATTGTCTGTATAATGAAGATATCCTGTCCCCGGACAGATTCTTTGATTTCCACTCTTGTTTCTGAAGAGGATTAAGAACACAGTCAGTTTTGTTTCCCAACACCAGATTTACAGTGATAACACACCATGTTTTAGCAGCAGCTTGGCCCACTGGTCAGGGCAGATGAGAACTTGCTTGCCCTTAGTGCACATACACCAGGGATCTTCCAAAGGCTGGTTTCGGGATGTAAAGCGCTGGCATTGACACACCAGGGAGTGGTTGGATTTACAACGCAGAACCAGGGTGATTAGCTGTTCTTTTACGTGTAGAAGACAATTCCCTAACTGTCAGTGAGAGATCCCTTTTACTTCTCCCCGATGAGCTGCTGAAAGCTCTCAAGGCCACAATTCATCGGCGAACAATGAACCACGGAAAGCACAACAACCTTTAGTACTTATCAAAAAGGTAACTCTGGCATTTTACCAAGGGGTCAGCTCCACAGAGGCTGGAAAGCCCAAGGCAATGCCAGCAGCACGGTGTTCAGAGGGAGAACTTCCCCATTTCACTATCAAGGCCAAGACTTTTCAGCATTGACAGGAGCTGGGAATGCAGGGTTCTGCTGAACACAGCTCCTACAGTCCCACACTTAACTGCAAGAGCTGAGCCCTGAATCAGCTCTGCAAAGCCAAAGCAATGACAGCAGGTTTCCTGGGGTGCCTGTCTTAGCTACTTATTTCCCACAAGGTTCTGAACTGGAGGGCAGATAAGCTAAAGGAGAAACAGCTACCCAGCTACCGACCTCAAAGTCTAATTGCCTGGGCACTGGCAGTAACCTTAAGGGACTCTGCTGAAAGCAGCCTGATTTGCTGTGCAGTGATGAGGAACAACTTCAGACCTTACAGCAAGTGACCTGATTTAAAGCTAACCCCAAAGGACAGCAAGCTCTCACTAGCACGAAGGTAACAGCCAACCCCCCAGTAACCACAGCAGCTTACACTCTGCACAGCCTGATCTGCCTATAAGGACAGAACTACCATAAAGCCTCACACCAAGACAGCACCATTTCCATCCCTGCCTCTCGTAAACGGGAGAGCAGGGGGAAACAAGGGACATATTTACTTGCTTTGCCCAAGGTCAGACCCAGAGGTTTAGTAGTGGCAGAAGCAGCAGCAGCAGCATCACAGCTGAACCACTGCACTTTCTGGACAGGTCTGGCCGATTGAGTTACACAGAATTTCTAAGATTACATCAAAACAGTTCAAAATGGTAAAGATTTCTCTTACCTCCATTGGTTTCCTGGTACACCACAGATTTCCCCAGCTCAGCACCGAGACGCCTGGAGAGGCAAAAAGGAAATTAAAAATGGAAGAACCCAGCAGGTTGTGATGCGCACTCGAGAGAGAGTTCAACGGAGGGCTACAAGGATGATTAAGGAACTGGAACATGTGTCTTATGAGGAAAGGTTGAGACACCTGGGGCTCTTTAGTCTGGAGATCTGATGTTTTAAATATATGAGGGCCGAGTGCCAAGAGGAAAGGGACAGCCTCTTCGCACTCATGCCCTGTGATAGGACAAAGGGGAATGGATGTAAGCTGGAGCACAAGAGGTTCCACCTTAACATGACGAGGAATTTCTTTACTATAAGGGTCACAAGAGCACTGGAACAGGTCCCCCAGAGAGGTTGTGGAGTCTCCTTCTCTGAAGATTTTCAAACCCTGCCTGGATGTGTTCCTGTGTGACCTGTGCTGGATTATTTTTATGTGGCAGGGGGGGGTGGACTCGAAGATCTCCAAGGTCCCTTCCAACCCCTGACACCCTGTGATCCTGTAAAGCATCACTGGACCAAACATTACACACCACCAAAATACAGCACTGCCTAAGAGGGAGCTGAGTGAGCTGGCCAGGCTGCAGCACCCCTTTTCCTGGGGGTCTCCTTCCCTCCGATGCCCTTGAGGACGGAGGGCCCTGGGCCACACTGCTCTGCAGTGGGTCCACATCATGCTCCAAGAGCCAGTCCTTGCACGACTGACCAGAGGTTGCATCTCCTGATGGCAAAGGACATCTTGCCAGCCTATGCAATGCCCTCTGAGGCAGGTCAGTCATGCAACTAAACATTAATGACTTATTCAGCCTTGATTTGGAAGGTTACAAGCTCTTCAGAAAGAACAGGCAGGGTCGGAGAGGTGGAGGGGTGGCTTTATACGTTAGAGAGTCTCTTGACTCTGTTGAGCTTGAGGTCAGCAATGATAAGGTCGAGTGCCTGTGGACCAGAATCAGGGGAAAGACCAACAAGGCTGACATCATCATAGGTGTCCGTTACAGACCGCCCTACCAGGATGACGAAGGGGATGAATTATTCTACCGGCAGCTGGCGGATGTCTCAAAATTGTCAGCCCTTGTCCTCGTGGGTGACTTTAACCTGCCAGATATNGAACCACTGCACTTTCTGGACAGGTCTGGCCGATTGAGTTACACAGAATTTCTAAGATTACCTCAAAACAGTTGAAAATGGTAAAGATTTCTCTTACCTCCATTGGTTTCCTGGTACACCACAGATTTCCCCAGCTCAGCACCGAGACGCCTGGAGAGGCAAAAAGGAAATTAAAAATGGAAGAACCCAGCAGGTTGTGATGCGCACTCGAGAGAGAGTTCAACGGAGGGCTACAAGGATGA
>VWZY01007856.1:5000-12118 GCA_013399075.1 Chloroceryle aenea
TGCACATCAATAAAGTGGTTATTTTTTAATGCTTTTTAGTGCTGTTGAGACAAATACAGTTTTGAAAGCCTAAAATGTGTCCTGGTTCTTTGAAAAATCTGCTATTAGCTACTAACATATTATTTTCTGTCAGCTCTTTGAATTCATATTATTTGCATTAATGCAATAAATTAATTAGCATTACCACTTTATTTGTTTTCACAGCTGCTTAGCTACAATGAATATTATTCTCTTAAATCATTCTGTCATAAAGTGTTAATTATAAATGTCTTTTATAATAATAATGGTTTCTATACTGGTAATAAAACCCTTGCAAAGAGTCATTGCAGTAAATGTAAGATTATTAGACTGTTTCCAAACAATGCCAAAATGGTTAGCAAAACAGTTGTTTCATTACACTCTGTTGATGATTGATTGCTTGAGGATCCTTTAAGTGTTCCTGCCCCCAGAAAGCTCTGTTAAAAATCAGGCATCTTTTCATGTTTCAGTTCCACATTTGCTGTTCAGAAATCGTGTGTGTATCCAGCTCTGCTCACCTGGAGAGCCACCTCTTTGTACCAGCTGGGCTCGGTACTGCAAGTCTCACCCAGCCAAGGCTCTCAGGAGTCGAAGGGGGTTGCACTTCCTTAAGGCTCAAACATCTCATCCTCTGTTACTTCTTCTTGCACTCAAGAAATTTCTCCTGGTTCATCTTCCACAAGAAGAAGTTTAACTCCTTCTCTGATGCCGTGAATCAAAGTGATTCTCAGATGAGCAAAGTACATTTAGAACACTCAGCCATCTACACACGTCCAAACATGCCAGGGGTTCTGGGTTTGGGTTCCTTCCATGAATTTTCTCATAATGACAGAAAAAGTCAGAAGTAGGGAAAAATCCGTTAAAAAAGCAGCTCCCGCCAAACAAATAGAGCAGTTTCCAGTATCAAACGTCAGGCCTCACTTCTGAATGCCTCATAGCACTATTATGGCTGTGAAGTCACAATTATGGCAAGTTCCTGATGACAATAGGTTGTTATTATTCTGCCAGTCGTGAAAAAAGGAGCGGGATTTCACAACTGAAAATTACTACACTGAGCAAAGTGTGATGTCAGACCTTTTCTACTTAAAAAAAAAGTGTGTAACAGTGTATTTCTTGCTCTGTCCAAACAAGAAAATAAAGGGTAGATTTTGTCACAGCAAAGGAAAGTCCTGGTTCCTTCCCTACAGCCACTACTGGCACTATCCTATCACATCTGAGCAGTAGCCACTACCATGGGGGGGTTCCATTTTTCCTTCGAAACGCACCCGCACATCAGACCACGTCTTCAAGTTCAAACAATTTAAAAGCCAAGCCACAAAGCAGTGAGAACACAAAAATTCAAATCCAGACCCTCTTTGTCGGTCTTGAAAGAAGACAACTAGTTGCTAAAATTCTAATGATGCAATTGCAACCTCAGCTGCAAACTTCTCATCCTTCAGTCTAGTTCTGCTTATTAGGAAAGCTGGGAGCCTACCAGAGACAACACTGCCCTCAAAGGGGAGAGTCAGTACCAGAATATGGCTGAAGAATATTGGAAAGAAAGAAGAAGAGAGGAAAAAAAAGAGTTCAAAGAGCAGCACTGTATTTGTGACAAAGGGAGACCAGTCCTTATTTGCTTTCTGGACAGGTTTTGCATTTGATGCGAGGCATCCACTGGATAAGTAACGCACCAAGTGAGGGTACACAAGCAGCTCTCCCATTCAGCAAAGCGGAGCTGTGGGAAACAATGACAACTGTTTTTCTCTCTCTGTACTTACCTGGTGAGTCTTGGATAGATTTCTGCACTAGCCTGCAACCCAATACCAGTATCTTGTAAGTAGGAGTCAGGCAACTTTTCTGGGAGATGAAGGATATTTGTTGAATTCCAGAAGGACCCATGGAAAACACATGCCATGGAAAACACATCAAACCCTTGCATTGGGTTACTACTTCTATCTTTCCTCCTGCTGTGGTGAAAAGAAAGCAAGTGCCCTTATTGCTTCTAGAGGCATCCCTTCAGAGGAGGGTTCTGGTGAGAACTTTATACCAACATCTCTGGAAGAGGAGGCTCAAGTTTTCTGAGGATTTCCTATTAACAACTTCTCCTGGAGTATTCTGGGTTTCTTGGGTTGCCTTTGCTTGGTGTCCAAACCTCAGTGTGTGTTCAGAGACACAGCCACCAGAAACAGTTTGAACCATTCAAAATACTGAAGTAGCTCCTCCTGCCTGCCCCCAACAAAAATGATGGTGCTGGTAGTCTCTGGAGCAAGTAGTCAGGGAGGTAAGCCACCGTTTCTTCTGAAATCTGCAACTTCACAGTGAGCAGCACCTCAGCTAGTCTGCGAGGTCCAAATCAGGGAGGAACCAGAAGACTTACAATCCTTACTCCTCCCCCTCGCACCACCAGAATTTCCAATCTAATGTGCCAGGACCTCCACGATGGGAGCACAGTTGTTCTGCTTCAGCTTTTGGCAGGCAGAAGAGGGACGGCTACCTCCTCATAGGACAGAAAGAATGTCCCACCTCCCCGTAACTGGACGGGAGATGCCACCCAAGCTGCGCTGCTCCCCTTCAAAGGAAGAATGATGGCTGGGCAGAGGCAGAAGCACATCAGCTCAGAAAGGGCCAGGGCTCACACAGCACCGTGGACTGGAGCATGTCAGTAGCTTTGCCATAATAATACAGTTTTCTTTCTGCCAAGTAATTTGGGTTTCATGTGTCCACTGCTGTGGTCCTGGTATACCAGTCACCTGCAACGGGCACCTCAAGGGTAGGAACATTCATCTTTTTAATCTTGCACCTCAGCACTGCTCCTCCTGAGGCCTGCAGTGATATTGCCAAAGCACGCCACAAACAGAATAACTCAGCTAAAGGGGTCTGTACCAAGCCTTTCCTGGCCTTCATGCCCTGTCCCAGCTGTGGAAATGTCTGCCTTCCCTCTTCCGTCTCCTTTACGGGATGAAAACCAGCACTCTCTTCCTACCCCCTGAAACATGTACCAGCAGGAGTCAGGGAGCCAGGTCAGATCTTTAAACAGGCTAATGCAAAACCCAAAGTGCGAGGGGCTGACCACCACCTCTGGCCTCATTAAAGAGAGCTGAAGCATCTGGATCCCTGCGCTGCTTGGGCACACGTGGCAGGCCACAAAACTCTGCCAGGCTTCTCCCACCTCTGCAGATGAAAGAGATCACAAGCACGTGGATGCTGCGTACTTGAATCTCCTGACTGTGAGCGGCTGGGATGCAGCTCGGTGGGACGGAGAGACTCAGAAACACACATACTCAGGGTCCCAGTTTAAACCCCGCCTGTGTTTACTACACCACAGACTATCAACCTGTATTTCAATTTCTGGCTGAAAGGTTGGTTGGTGGCAGCTTTCTCTGGAAACATGTCACACTTACAGGAGCTGCGAGTTGCTCCTTCGTTAACTCGGCTTACTTCCCATTTATTTTTCATTGACTGCTACATCCCTAAATATTTCCTTTTAATAAACCATCTCAGAATTTACACAGTGAGCTTCCCCATGCCGCATGGCTGAGAGGAAGTGCATACTGTGATGATTGCAGCTCATCCGTGATGAAAAATATCTATCATTATATGCTCCCCCCCCCAGTTCTTGTGTATAATTATAATAGCTACACTTTGGTGCAATCAAAAAGCTTTTTATAAAGAACCTCCATATAATCAAGAAAGAAAGGAAAAAAAAAATCTGTACAAAAACACTGCCAAGGACTTAATCCTGTTAGAAAGTGCCAGGCGGTGGAGGAGTGCTCTCTGCACATCTGAGCTCTTGGCCAATGGAGAGCCCTCCGTAGGTGTCAGAAAACACTCTGCACCTAGAAGCAAGGAGAGCGCAGACCGGTACATGGCAGAGACTTCCTGGGAGCTCAGGGGGTTAAACAGCAGCCGCCTGTTTGGGACACATGCCCTGGCAAGGGCCAGAGTTCCAAGTGCAAAATGAGAAAAGGCACATTGAAGTGATGAGAAAATGAATACGGTAAAGGATTAAAACAAACCATTTACAAGAGTCTTTAATTAGCTATACTACGGACAAAAGCACTACTGAAAGAACACGAGCAGAAAGAGGTAACTCTGAAAACTATCAACCTGAGTGGAAAATGGGGACCCTCTGTGTGCCTGAGCCAAACCCCACTGAATCTACATGACTCCCAAATGGCCGGGGCTCAATCGGCTGGAGATGCTGCTCTCTGACTGCACTCCTGTACAAACTCATCCTTTGGACCATACACAGACCCCACTCAGAAGAAAACTGCAGGATTCACTTTTTTCTGCCTCACAAAGCTGCTGTTTGAAATAGAAGCACATTCTGTTGAAAACATAAAGGCTATGCTTTGACAACTTTGAAAAAATTCAAAGTAGTTCAAAACAAATTTGCAAAATCTGCTTTTTGGGGATTCAAAGTTTTGTCAAAACCCCTATATTACTGTGTGCAGCTCTAGAGTGTATCTCTAATTTTTTTTTTTTAAAAAAGGGGGATTTCAAACGGGACTGGAATGGAATTTGATGAACATGCTCTTTCTTTCTCTCTCTCTTTTCTCGCCCACAGCATTTAAAGGCAGCAGGGGCGTTGTGACAACACAGACAGCTAATTGCAAGGAAATGGATGTCTAATGCCATTAACACTACCCACTTTCCTTGGACATTTAAAATAAAAATAAAACACGCCACTAGGCACACAGTTCTCTCCCTGGGGTGGAGATGAGCGAGCGCCTGAACTACATGTGATAGATGTTAAGTCAGATCACTTAATGCACTACTGGAGGGAGCTCAGCTACACCTAAATGAAGACACTATTTGAACCTATATTAGACAGAACAGAATACTTGCATCCTGCAGAGTTTATGTTCATAGTTTTACGAAATGACTGTAAAACTCCTCCATTTGAACCCACCGAAGTTGTTCTTTAAGTATTCCAAGTAATTACAAATAATAGTATATCTAAAAAATTGATAACCTGCCATACTTGGGCCATACTCAGGAGATTCTCCATGTGAATCAGTACATCTACCGAGAGATGGACATTTTGGGGCAATAAAAATATAAGCATTTCTCCTAGACCTGAAGGTAGGAAAGAAATGTCTGATGATCACTTTGTTAGGATTCCTAGCAGGGGGAATGATACAAAGTCATTCCTTATTTCATTTGATGTTCATACACAGACTTTACTCAAATGCAGAGTCAGGTGAAGAACAGGATCTGAAAAAAGTCTGTTAAAATGACTGAAAAAATTGCTCAAAATCTCAGGAGTGCTTGCTCCCTTCTGATTGTAAGTGATGGATTAAACCTACTTCAAAAATTCAATTAATATATTTGTTTTGAAAATACACCTGCAAAACATCATCTTGCTCCAGCTCTGAAGAGTCATCCGCTAAACCTCTAAAAAGGTTTGGAAATACCAAGAGATTTTTCATTCCAGTGGCACTGTTGAGCACTGAACTACCTGCCTAACATCTTGCAGCATTAGCAGCTCTCAACTTGAAATAATACCTTCATTAGAACTTTGTCTTCTTGTAATACAGCACGTGTTGTTTTAAACACTAATTTTCTGATGGTGAAACATGACCTTGACAAGACTAGACAGTTTTATTTTGAATAACTCATTTTACCTCTTTTTTAGTTAAGGAAAACAGCTTGGCAGTATTATTGCTAGAAGTCAGAGTTTGAAGTTCTAATATATAAACACAACAGGTCCCATTGCTATTGAACAGGATTTCTGTCAATAAGTCGGTCTACAATTCACTATGTTGCCTTATTCAGAGGAAAATCAAGTACCTACTATTTACAATTTGGGCTACAACCTGAATTCACTGAAATCAGTGGGAGATTTTCCTATTAATTTTGGTAGCAGCAGGATTTGACCATTAATGTAATAAAACAGGTAGTGTAACAAAAATTCTCGCTCCAATCACTACTGGATTAGCAGCCTGCAATTAATTTGTACATCTCAGGTTGCTGGATGAAATTAAACACCTACAAGTCTAGTTATGAAACATACATAAAGTTAAAAGAGATAGTAATTAAAAGTCTGACCTAACAAGATATTAAATTATCATTCTGTGTATAAACAAATCTTAATAAGTAGCCATTAACTGAACACGGTGATTGCCTAGAAAAAGTAGGTAATATTTTTATAGCCAAAGTTTGTGTTGGGTTTAGTTCTGTTCTTATGCTGTGCCTTTTGTAGCATATCTCTGAAATGATCTCGGCAGTAAATTGCTTGTGCTTGTCTGTTGATTGCGGTGTGAAGAGGCTGGTTGGGCCAGCAGCTGAAGGACTCTGTTTATATACCTGGCTGGTTAGATTGAATGGACCTGCAGGAGAACCAGCCCCACCGGAGCTTCTTCAATGGCTTCCATCTTGACCTTGAACCTGCCCTTTGCTATAGTCCACTTCCATCTCCATAAGAATGAGCTAAAGGCTAGATTGTCATCTCTCTGCTCGACTGTGTTTTCCCAGGTCTGATGATCTGACTAAAACAGATTCATTATCACACCTTGGTGTGAATCACAGGAAAGGAGTTTGCAGTGACAAGTGAACAGTTGCATGCAATTCCTCACACTGCTGAACCCACATTGTTATTCAAATCAGAAAATGCCGATTGCTAGGGGAACAGAGGGAAAGACATTCCCACCACAGAATGAAATGAAAGGTCAAACAGCTTATGGGGATCAAACAAATAAAAGAGGTGAGATAAGCAATTTCAGTACTTGCGTGGCTCTGATCTTGGACCAAGGCCCTTCCATCCACAGCCACCCTCCCTGCGGAGCTGGCGTATGCAATGAGCGAGCCAGTCACTGCCCGAGATACAGTGGAAGTGATGACAATTTCACTGCTCATGGATGCCATATGGATGTCTTCTAAATTTATGAAGGTGGGGACTTGATTTACCAATGAGTGTTCCCTTCGGACTCTTCGGAAGTTAATTTAATAAAAGGTGCACAGGTCCTAGTATCTATGTCTTGAGTATTTATATTTTGTCTGGAGGAGGGGAAAGGATGTTTTTATGGAACCTTTTATTGCTAGAGAGAGAAAATAAAGGTCCTCTCCCAAATCTCAGAAACCCAACAGCAACCTCCTTGGGGAGTTGGGCAGAGCAGAAC
>VWZY01007898.1:0-57681 GCA_013399075.1 Chloroceryle aenea
ATGTTCCTTAACTATGTGATATCGTATATAGAGATGAAAGAATAAAACATTAGTTTTTAATAATGAAATTTCAGTGGTAAAAATGTATGAATAAAATACACGTAAAAGTGCATGAATAAAATGTATAATGGACAACTTTAGTCGAAAAGTTACCAGTATTGTTAAGAAAGCGTAAGGAACAGCTGCTGGATACAACAGTAGCCAAAGGGAAAGCAAAACGCGTTAGTGTGTCAGTCATTCCCCAGCCCCTTGAACCGTCTCGTTCAGCAGCTTCTGAGGACCAAAACCCTGTCACAAAGCAGGGTCTGCTCAGCTCTTACACTATTACCCACCGCACTGGACGGGCTGCCTGAAGACGCCCATAAAAAGAACCAAAGGCACCAAAAGGGGGAATGCTGCAATCACGGGGCAGAGGGTGGGGTATAAACCCAAACATGTCTCCTGGGAAGAAAGTTATGAGGATCAACCAAGTTATGGACCTGATGCAGGAACTAGAGCTGCAAAAAAGCAAGTTGTGATTGGAGTCTAGGAGGTTCAAAAGGGAGAGTTGTTTTCAGTCACGTGCCGCCTCTCTGGGCAAGTTTTGTTTCTTCGGTGCTACCTTCAGCCATGGCCACCACCTTCCCTGGCCCCCTTTTGTGGAGGAGAAGGCTGAGGAAGAGGCAGGCTGCTAGGTGGTCAGTGTCCCTGGCAAAGACAGGCCCAGCCACGGGCACTCCTGGACAGGTGCAGCCCAGGCAGCAGTGAGGAGTTCAGTGCAGGCCCTGCTCCTCAGTTCTGAATTTGTCTCCATTGAAATGTTTCCCCTTTATTCAAAGGCTGGCTTGCTAACACACCTTTCTTGGGAGGAGCATCCAATCAATTACCCAGATGTGCCTGGCACTAAATCTGCTCATCAGTTTACTGTTATCTTTCTGTAGCTATCTCTGAAGTCTCAATGCCTTCAAAGAGGGATAACACATTTAACTGAATTCACACAGCTGCTTAAGAAACAGTAGGCCATTGTCTGTGGACCTTAGGTAAAGGTGGACATGCTACTCTTACATTTCTGCTAGCTCAGGAAGCCTGCATCATCCCTTTGATTACACTGGTGACTTTTGTTTCCAAGAATGTTCCTGTTGCTAGTGTCGATAGCTACACAGTTAATCTTAGCCATGGTGAACACTACATATATTAGGACCTAAATTGGCTACTTACCTGAATTTATAGAAGATGACATAGACCAGATGATATTTACATTTTGATAACTAAGGATTTTTTTTAATATTTCAGGAAATGCTGCTTTCTGTTTCTTCTCAAACTTAATTTGCAGTGTTCGGAAATAGTTGGATTCAGTTCCTTCAATTAAGCATAACAAGCTTTCGCATACTGTTATATTCCCTGTGCCATTTGTTTGAGCTCTTCTGCAAACCCAAACCAGTCAATATGTCTTGTTAAGGGCTTAATTTATATCTTCCAATTTTGCATTTGCAACAGCATAGTATTTTTCAGTATTTCACAGTGTTGTTGACTGCTCAGAAGAGGTAGGTGCGTGACTGAAATTGTTTACTTTTGGTCTGCGACAGTGGTACAGCATATGATGCTTTACTGTGCAAACAAACAGAAAACCAACATTAATTTCCATAAAAGTTCTCACATCTGATTGGACTTTTCTGCACTGTAATTTTTAAAAACATGAAGTAAATCAGAGTTTAGGTAATACAAGATTAAAAATCACTACTTTTTAAAGCCTTATTTATGTTCTGCTAATATTTTAACATAGACAGTAAAGTTTTTGACTAAGCTGTTTACTTGGGTTTTAAACAGGTTGAAGACTACAGGATGAAAAATAGTTTATTATATGCTAATTCCATTTAAATAATGCTATTCTGCATTGCTTAAAATTGTACACAACAGATAACTAATGTTACTGAAAACAAAGATAAAAGCTGTTTCCTGAATCATTGCCTGAGTCCTCATGAAGCTTCCAGCTACATCTTAAAAAGACAAACCAAAACTATTTCATTACTCATTTTTAAAAGCCATCATCACTTATCCCCTTTTCCAGGGATGAAGACTTGTTGAATATGCTCAACTTTATCCATGGTGTGGTCACATTAAGTCACCAGAGCTTTGCTGCATTGATCTTCAGATATTTTAATGCCTGAAAATTGTACTCACGTAAGTAGTCTGAACATACAGCCTCTATTTTCAACACTGTTGTTTGGCAGGAGGAGGCAGAATAATGGAATGTCAGCTCTGGGTTCCAATCAGTTCAGCAAGAGCTTGGCCTTCGTGCTGCTACCAGATAATACACAAATTTTGGAGATGAAAAGGGAAATGGAAAAGCAAAGGCAGCTCCGGCAAGTGACTCTACTTTCCAGTAACGTGATCCCTACACTAAGCCAACTCTGCTAATAGGCCAGTAACACACAATAAACTTAGAGCTCCATTCTGAGAACTGAACATGTAAACATAGGAAAAAATTCTCCTACAGAACAAGCAATAGGACAAGAGGAAATTACCTCAACATGCACCAGGGAAGGTTTAGATCCTCCCCAGAAGGGTTGTCAAGGCCTGGCTCAGGCTGCCCAGGGCAGTGATGGGAGTCCCCATCCCCGGGGGGGGCTTCAATGGCTGTGGAGATGTGGTGCTGAGGGCCATGGTTTAGTGGTGACCTGGCAGTGCTGGGAGAATGGCTGGACTCAATCTTAAAGGTCTCTTCCAACCAGAACAATTCTGTGATTCTGTAAAACTTCTGAAATAACTGGATTTTAAGCCAATTATATGCCAGGTAGAAAGTACTGCAGGCACTGTAGAATGGGTCACATTTCCTACAAGTTGCAGTTGAGATGGCCACATACCCAAGGCAGGGACGCTATGGCAGGAAGAGTTAGCAGCCTAAACCTCATCTTCTTGAGCAACAGAACTGTGCACTGGCAGTTCAGTGCCACCCCTTGTCTCCACCTGAAGCCAAACACACACATGCTTCCTCACACCCTCTTGCCATCTAGACAAAGGCTTGTCTCCTTTCCAATGTGAAAAAGGAAAATTATCAACATCCACCTACTGTCAATCAAAGCAAAGGGTCCCAGGAGAGACAGATCCCTGGACAGTCACTTGAAATACCATCCATCCTCTCCAGCCCTGATCCTCACACCACAGCAGCTGGAGGTTGAGAAGCAGACCACCAAAAGAAGGGAATATTTTTCTGCTCTCTCGTAAAGAAGGATCAAAAATTAGGGTTATTTCAGATGCTATGGTCTTGACTTTATTTCTTAAGAAAGGTATTCGGCTAAGTGCAAGAAGCCTGTAAAACAGTTTGCTTGAAGTAAGTTCTAGGAGCCATCATCCTTCTTGCAGAATAATAAAAGCAATAAAAAAGGTATGAAAACTGACATTTGTACATTGTGCTAATGTCTCATCTTTCTGCAAATATTAAAAAACTTTGCCATTTCAGATCCAAACTGATGGATTTATTTATCATGTCTCGTGTGGACTGAGTATGTCATTAATACTTAGATTATTCTTTTAATTAGATGCTACATTAGTCACCTGGTTACTGTTTATTTAGTCAGGCACATTCTCATTTAGCAAACTAACTAAAACATATTTTAGATTATAATTTGTGTTGCATAGCAACCAAAATGATTTTTTTTATAGTATCAAAACTCAAAGTTGACACAAATAACAACAGAACGAGTAACTTCAAATTATTCATTTTAAGATAAGACCCCACAGAGAAACCAGAAAGGCAGGGTAGCATTTTGCAGGTTTTTTCAAGAATCATGCATGAACTGCAAGCTAGTAATGTAGCTACAACTCTATTTTCAGTTTCTCTAATGTTCTCCCTTTCAAGAGTACCAAATTACATGCCTCTTTTTGACATATCTGTTCATCTGTTCAAAATAATCTATACCCTGTGATAATAATCTCATATTTATTATCATTTCCCTGTCAAGTCAAGTTAAGGCAAAAATGAAAAATGGGCCTTCCGCACATGGTTGCTGAGCAACAGCAAATAAAGATTTGCTTTTGTGCTACTGCTACTTTAGTCTTCATTCTTGTTGGTGGCCAGGATAAGAGATCTCAATTACAAGCGCCTCTCACAAAAACGCTGTAATTTGAACTATAGCAAGGATTCTGCTTTAACCTATATGACTCAACATTATAGATACTTGTAAAAAAACCCAAGTAATTCACTGAACTTCAGATGCTTTCTGGATAGTTACATTTTTTCTGTATTTGCAATGTTATTTTCTAGATAATAGTTTCAGATGAGGTTATTGTACACATTAGCTACTAACATGTCAGAATTGTTACTCCTATTTCTTTTCATCTGAAGTTGTAATAAAATTTCTTATAGGTAATACAGTACTCAAGAAATCTGCTCATTCTCTGAGGCAGGCTGTTAATAATTGATGTGCATTCATTTCCCTGAATTTTTTTTTATCTTCACATACTTTGATAAATAATCTGAACAGCACAGGAGAGAGATGAAGTTTCACACTATTCTACTTCTCTAGATCTCCCCTTGCCTGAAGGTAATACTGCCAATCATGCCATCATTTATTCAGAGGCAACTGTCATTTCTCAATGGTGGTGTGATTAGACCGTGAAACTGCTTATTTCCCTTAAATTATTAACACAAAAATTTTAGAGTTTAAGAGATTATGTAGGAAAAAAACCCTTTCACTACAGAATTAAAAAAAAAAAAGATCCTTGTTAACTCGAACAAAAATAAGGAAATAAAATAGAGGGAATGCGAAAGCTTTCTGAAGAGCCACTCCCTTGAGCAGCTGCAGATGCTGTCAAAGTACTGAACTGCCGCCCCGTGGGAGTTGGCCAGTACTACTGGGAGTACTGTCTCGCAGCTTAGTCACACCAAGGTGAATTTAAAGCGGTGCAACTTCATTTATTTAGCTTTATTTATGAAATAGTTATTTGTTATTATGCCCTGTTATCCCTCTGCCCGTACAGGCAGTGTTATAAATCACAGTAATTTTACTCTGCTCACTATTAGTGAAAATTGAAAGACTTCTGAAATGCTATAAAGTGCTTACAGAAATAAATTACAGTAACAATATTTGCAGAGCTAAATCCATCCCACTGTAAATGTACAGAGCATCACTTTTCGTGATAACTACAGCAAACATTTTCTAGTATAAACTCATTACCATCTTTCAGACTATTATGTATCAATGAATTAATTTATAGTATTAGTCAGTCCATTTGCTTCAGATATAAAACATACCAGTTATATCTTCCATGTCTAGATTACTTCAACCCTATTATATTTAACATTCTAAATTGTTAGAGAATTGTAGCTCTTGTAGATGTTCTGTCTCCTTTCAGCTCTCATTCTATTTTAGTCTTTTCAGATAAAGAGAATAATTGTTTCTAAAACACAAAAATACTATTATTAATTCTACAAGTAGTCTTTGAGGTTTCATTGTGATAGACATGCATCATCCAGATCTGACACTGTCTCTGTTCCATCTGTCTGGTATGAAACGTGAAAATACTGTATAAAATTAGAATGGACACTACTTGCTTATCCAGATTAGTGTGTATGTACATACATACACAAACACACAACAAACTACTTTACATTGCTTGGAGACTATACCAGCATTTACATGTCTCATGTTAGTGTTGGCTTTGCCAGGGCTGAGACACAGGTGCTCCACATGTTCCTGATCCAGACCAGGAACACAACCAGACCCCATTGTGCTTTTCTTGCAAGCTGCATGTCCAGCTTGCTTCGTGTAAAACTAACAAACCGAGAACTGTCTGAGACTAGTACTTTCCCTGGGCATTATCAGGCTGGGGGGATACGTTTGGAGTTCTCAGCTGGAAGTGCTCATGCACATTCACTAATTTAGACATACCTGCCAGTTATTCCCATTCAGTGCATCAAGCAGTTTTAGTATCAAGAGGCTGTGACGGGGTGATTTGGCAAATAGCTTCTGATTATGTCCTTAAATAAAAATTGTTTTGTAAGATTTTTTTTCTAGATAATTTGATCTTTGCCCCTTTTCCTGCCTTGTGTTTATTGTACTACTCCATAACAGATTTCATTGTTGTTAGATATTCTGAGTTTCAGTAGAAAATCAACAGTGGAAATATTTAAATATGATGATGTTTCAAATGTGCTGGTCAAGGTCCTTTTATGTGTCTTACACTCTAATTTCACCTCTCCCTGCCTCTGATTAATTTCAAGTTTTTGCAGTTAATCTTCTAAAGTTCTGTCAGCAACACAAGGGAGCTCTGTAATCAAAACCAATTGTCCAGGCCAGGTATCTAAGGCATGAAACATCTACAGTGAAATGCTGACATACTAAATATGCTGAACTACTGACATATGGCATGCTAAAGTTATGGTGAACTTAGCACCTTAATCTTCCAGGAGGAGTTTCATGGACCAGTTGTTTTATTTCCGAGCACCTCACAACTAAAGGCTTTTACAAAAACTCTTTGACAGACTGAAGCCAGATATTACTGACTCCCATTATGAAACCTAATTCTTCAGTATCACCTGTGCCTCGGAGCAAAGGGGGAGAGGGGAGTGCATTGGAGACTATGCCTGCTTTTCACTGCTTTTAAGCTAGAATAACTTCAGGCTCCACGCCCAAAGATGCTTGGTATGCAGAACACTTCATTTTTGTATAAGAAACAAAGGGTTACAGGCAGCAAAAAAGGCTCTCAGTCTATAGTCTGCACTGCCATCTAGTGGAATACACTGGTGTGCTCCGAAAACAAAACTGCAGAGTAGAAACCAGAAAACTTTGCAGTCTCATTGTAAAAAACAAGATAAGCAAAACTAAAATGCCTTACGAAAGTCTCTTAAAATGAAACGGTTTTTACATTTCCAGTAATGTGAACTTGAAAAGGCATATTAAATAAAAAAATCCAAATCAGACCTAGAACAAAGTTGCCTAAAACTCTTCAGATTTATATCTGTTTTCAGAAAGCCCATTTTAGTATTTTAAGCCTTCAATTCCAACTTACTTTACATGCAAATTAATTAATGATTTACCAAATGAAATACAAAGAATCAGCATGGCTACAAATAACATTCTGTGAGTCACAAACAGCCATTTCCATTACCTTTCATTTCATCAGCTGTATGAATGACAAGTCTAGAGCCAATCCACGTTCTTCATATGGATGTTTTCAGAGTTCGTCAAATTCATCAAGCTGGGCTCAGAGCTGAAAGAGCACCCATTCAGTGGTTATATTTACTTTAGCTCAGAGGACATTTCATGATTCATGCTAAAACAGGTAAAGCTCCCTATAAATTCTAGAAGGAAAACATTGCCACACAGGAACTTCAATTAAACTTCCAGACAGCAACAAGAAAACGTGCAAACAACTTGAGGGATTTCAGCCTTTCAGTTGAAGTATTTTTTTCCATGTTCAAGTCTGCACAAAACTGCCTTGCAGAATGTTCTTTATTCAATTACTAATCTTTGTGAAATGCTTGGTAAGCTGCCCTTGTCAGCCTCTGAGAGTTTGTAGAATAAGGCATTAGCTTGCAAATCCAGCTGAGAACAAAACACCTTCTTTGAAATTCCATGCTGGAAACAACCACCATTAAATGCATGCAGCACTTTTTCTTTTAGGGATCTCATCCCCGTTACCCAGTAAAATGAATGACCTTCACTGAGCACCTACAGACAGTTATCACTTTGCTAGCATTATCTACATTGCAACACCAGGTCCATGCATAGCTTCATGTATTTTTGATTATGACAGTATTTTTGCATCCTGACTCAGGAAAGCTGGCAGCTTTCTGCTACCTGCCCCCCTTTTTAGACCAGCCAGAGTTGTTACATGGCCACCTCTGAGAGCTTGGGTCAGGCAACAAGGAAGACATGCTGCACAGGCCCAAGGGTGCACAGAGCTCCAGTACATTTACTGATCTTAACGTTTTGAAAAATGTAATTGAGAGTCAGAGAATAATTCAGGTTGAAAAGGACCTCGGTGGGTCATCAGTCCAACCTCCTCCTGAAAGGAACTACTTTGCTCAGATAATAAATCAATAAATAAATAGAATCATCAGTTACAGACACCACGCACCTGATGAATGAAATCATGGGACAGCTGGGGCCCATACAGTTTTCCTCTGTATGCAATTACTTGCACTGAAGCTGAGGAACTCCCAGCTCTGGAGGCAGTTCGATCATCAAGTCCTGGAATGAATGGACCCTGATGTCCCCAAGCCAAGAACCACCCCTATCCCAGACCAGGTGTAAAGTGTTGGGCTCTTTCCTAGCTTTGTCCATCCTCAAACCTGTTTCTATATGGATCTGTGAGAAGAATGGTAACTGCTAGCCCTTAATGCCTTTGCAATGAAATGTACAGCTACTGAGGACTCACAGAAACAACAGGGGAAGACTCGTTGGCTTCACTTCGGTAGCATCTGAGGAAATGGATATGCAGTAGTCAGCTCAAATTGGATCCCACTGTAGGTGACTGGCAAGCACTATTCCCTGCAGATGGTGAGAACAGAGAGCATCACCTCCATCACATGAATACAGATGAGAGAACTTTCCTCTCAGAGCTGCCAGCTAATCTGGCAGCTAAATTCACCGCATAACACTGAAAGAAATACATGTGGGTTTTTTATTTTACCTGCTTTGCATTTTTCAGATAACATATTTCAGAAGGTGGCTGAGAATGCTGTTGAGAGCCTGCCTGCCTCAGAAATCAGTAGGAGAGGATACAATGATAAAGTTAGCTATTTTCTTAGGATGCACAAAACCACCATTCAGGATTAAATAGCCTGAGTCCTCCAGCAACCAGCTACAGCACAAAAGGTCTGTGCTCATCTGAAATTCTGGTTCTTTCTACCAAATATCAAACATACCATCCAACATTCAGGGTATTAGGGGAACATGTAAATAATTAAAATTATTAAAGCAGAAACCATGTAGGAAACCAATTTTGTATTCCAGCTTTTTGCTAAAATACCTAAAATAACCATATTGGTAACTGTATTGTCCAGCAGTGCTGTTAGATGGAGGATGAACGAACTAAAGGATGGCCCAAACCAGTTTAAACAATACAGCAAATAATAAGAAAAACTCCAGGCTTGGCTGAGCCCATCAAATTAATACCAAATCTGACTGGAGAAGCACCTTGCACAAGTATTTCTGTTCTCTAACAAGACCTTGTAAAAATACAGGCAGCATTCTTTTGCGGGTGCTGATCCAGTTACCACCTGTCTTGGAGGACTGAATGGAAGATTTGGTTTTGATCCCAAGTCCAGAAAATGCAGACACGCCATCAGTTGTGGCACTGCCTAAAAATCTTGCTGTGAGGGATTTATGAAGATGGGCAGGCTTTTACTTGGTGCTAGCTGTCTTCCCAGTGATTAGCAGCAGCCCTTTATTCTGCTAAAAAAGGAAGAAAAACCAAACAAACATTATTTAGTAGTTAGTAACAATAAAGATTATCTGGTGGGGTTCCTTCAAAATGTGATAGTGACTGAGTGAGGAAATTCTGTAGCTTTTATCTATGGCTAATGAATAGCTACCATCAGGAATTCAGACAAGTTGTAGCTGTTTAAGGGAAGAGGCATCATAATTAATTACAGTATTATAATCAATTATAAATTAATGTTTAATGCAAACAAAATTTCTATGGCTCTTTTTGTGTAATAGAGGATCCAATACCCCTTTTTTTTCTTACTTATGCAGGACGCAGTTGCATTTTCTGTCATTATCTGCCTTCCCAAGCAGGTGGAAAGACAGGAAAGAATGCCACACAGAAATCTGCTGGTCCTAAACCTAAGGCAGTTGCATGCAGTTCTAGGTCCTTCTGAAAATGTAATCAGTTTTGAACATTTTAAGGAAAACATTTTTAGACACTTAAGCTGAGCAAAGGAACTACTAATTCTTATGTGTGGATCTATTCCAGCCCAACCAGAAAGGAATTCCCTAGTGAGTATCTTGTATTTCTCACTCTGCTTTCTTTTATGTAAAAGCCCCAAACTACGCAGCTTACAGCGAGGCTGCCTCAGTCAGAGTGGTCACCATATGGGCCTATTTTAAAACTCACCTCGCTGGACTGCCACTTAGGAAAGGGATACACCAAAGAGAAGAAGAGGGAGAGCGTGTGTGTGTGTAGAGAGGGAAGCAACACATTGACTTCCATATGAACCTTTTATTGAATAAATACATGCATCATAATGTAGAATTACATGAGCAAAAAAGGCAATCTGTACAAAATTGATTACCCTTTGTTCTCATTTCAACTCTCACCATTTGCTGCAACTCTGATAAAGGATTCAAGACAGAAAATTAAAACTCTTAATCCAAATGCAAGTGATATGCATGCTGATTTGAGTTCGGGTTAGACCACTGAATAATTAAGAAAGCTAGTTTCCTTGTCAGTGAAGCAGAGTAATTCTAAAAACCATTTCAATAGTAGAGAACATGTGTTGGTACATACAGGTAACAAAGCTTATTTTTAGCCATTTCTTAAACATCTTCATATGTTCATATTTTAAGGCACAGGATAAACAAGAACTATATGAAAAGCTATCAGTTGATATTGAATACATTGGCTTGATAATGAGGTGCAAAGTTGCCCAGAGGAAAAATGATGCCCGTCTTTCCTACTTTCCAGATAAACAGAACAATGGGAATTTGGTAACTATGATACAGAGCTTTGTTTCCACTGTCAAAAGAATCAGTCTCATCTAGGCAGTCATATTCTGATCCATATTTACTCAGGAGAACATTTCTAAAGAGTTTGGCATCCAAGACCAATTACAGTCAGTGGGGATTACTGTTATGAATTACAATGACAATTCAATCTCTTAATTTTAGATTCCTAAGTGAGATCTGGGCTCTCTGAAGAACCTATCCCTATTTCTAGGTCGCGAGCTATTTTGGAAACCTGTCCCATGTAACTTTATTCACTCACTTTGCAATATCATCTCACATTTACCCAAACACATTGATACTTCATAAGACAGAACATGCACTTTAAGTGCAGACTCTTCTAATGTCTGTCCCCAGACTTCGCTTGAGAATTGCAACACCCAGTCAGTTTTAATGGCCCATCTTTTGGCTATGGATCAAACTCTGCGGAGTGACTGGCCAAGATGTACAGCAAAAGTCCTTCCACCTTGGGCTGAACCAAGGCAAAAGACAATTTATTTTTTTTTTCCAGATCCTTTATCTAGATCAGCTTTTGCTTTCACTGAGTTAACAACAATTCTCCGTCTTCCCATTCTTCATTTTAATGGAGGAGGAGCAAAGAAAATATGTATTTCATAATATATTACATTTTATATGACTAGATATGCATATATATAGATACTCATAGATTCCAATATAGAGTGAAGCCTTCAAATGGAAATGTTTTCTTACAAAGAACCTCTCTGTCTCTTGCTGAGTCCACCAGAAAGTAACAGCAGCAAAATTTACAATGTAAGTTTTTTTGCTAAAATTGTCTTGTATAAAATGTGGCAATAAGAAGGCCATCACTGTATAGAGGTGCATGCGTGCATGTCACACACATCTGCAACAGATGTTCATGTTAAACTGAATTTAGACAAACTGAAATGACTCAATTCTTGACCTTGAAAAAGACTAATAGCTACATCTATAGTAGGCACTTTGGTACATCGAGTAATGTAGGCATATTCTACATCTAGAATTAAGGTTCTGTCAGTAATCTTACAATAAAGCTAATTTCAGGAGTTTATTATTCCGCTTTAAAATTCTTTCTTGGCTGAGAGATCATTCTACAATCTTAGCTAAATAATATACTATGTCTGGCTAATTGCATACTTATCCAAGAATAAGGGTGTTTGCTCTGAAAGAGCTGAACTGTTCTCTTGGATTCTTAATGCACATTTTTATAACAGTCTGAGAAAACCTACCAGAAAAAAAAGAAAAATCAGCTTTGAATACAAAACAAATATTCCTCATAATTCATAAAATTAGAATGATGAGCTCAGCTGTTGAGGCTGATACTCTCCCTTCTCTTCTCAGTTTGTGCTAATTGTATCCCCGCTCTTGCCCTGCGGCAGACTGCGCCCGTGCTTCAGTAGGCGCCGTTACTTCTCACCAAACCTGCGTGGACCACTGAAGCCCATTTGTTTCATGCACCAAACACACTAAGTAGCAATGAAGCAACTGTAAAGACAGTCAAGTTTCAACTCTGTTTCACACTTTTTTCCCTTACTGGTGTTCCATTTTAGTTTTATAGAAAGTACAGCATAATATACTATTTAGCACAGTACTGTATATTAAAAATAGTTTGTCTTGTATGTATGCCTACTATATGAACTTACACTGCAAGCTGATTTGTGTACCCTATAAATCAGTGAACCATGGCAGTAAGGACAGTTCTAAGTGGTTAGAGATTTTGTTTATAATACAGAAAATCCATGTCCTTAGACCTGCAAAAGGTCACATGTCTGGTACTATAGAGTACAGGAATAAATAACAAAATCCAAGTGAACCCGCATAATAAAACCATACTGTTTGTTATATTCACTTCATCAAATGAAAACCCAGATTCAGAAACTGCAATTCACAGACCTCATCCTCTATTTATACAGTATTTATAGAATTATCAGTTTTGTTTATAATATTCTATAGCATGATTTGCCAATAATACAGTTATATAAATATTAAAATGTTAATGTTTTGTACATTTTAAGCTAGCCACGCTGGGCCAGAAACACAATAAAGTAAAAATTATTTTCTACACTTTTTTTTGGAAGATTATCACAAAATGATTAAGACCATTGTGCTGCAAAGACAAAAGAAATTCATCTGAAGAAATTGACATGCATTTAGAAGAAAATATCTATATCCATTATCTAACTTTCCTCTGAATTCGAACCAGCATGAAAGTATTATAAAAAAATAGTATATATTTACATGGTACAATATACCTTGGTGATATAAAACAAGGCAGGAAAACAGCAGAGCATAATCTTTTCACTTTCTAATAGGTACAGCCATCATGAAGATCAATATAAACACAAAAGGTTACTTTACTGTACTATTGCACATTACAGTAACACCAAAAATTGTTTAGCAAATTAAAATATGAAGTTTAACAATGAGAAAGGCTGTGTCTACATAAAATGATCAAGTGTTACAAAATTATTGGGGATGTGTCTAAGAACAAAATCAGTAAAGCTATAAAAATAATATTGGTACATCTGTGAGAACAGCGCTTTAAAAATATATAAAGGTTCTCAAAAGTTTGCATGGGCAATTCCCAGTATCCACAGGCCTAACTTGCACCATGTGGCCTTGTACCATCTTCTGTTAAATCATACCTGAAATGACAAACACAGAGGAATTGGGGTGGTTTTACATTTAGCATGTATTATTAAAACTATTAACACAGTAGTTATTATTATGCAGTATTATTTATTAATAAAGGAAATATTATACTTACCACTGGGTCCAGCCTTTAGCAAGTTCTTCAGATGCCAGAGGTATTAACAACTGTGAAAAGTTAAATAGGCAATCAATGCATTACTCGTGCCTTTCGTTCTATGTCTTTTAAAGATCAAAACTGACAATCCTGTAAACTACGGTGGAAGTAATGGCATTAATAATCAATAGCTTTTACATCCTTGTAATCACAGCTATCTGCCTGAATTCTAGTAAAGTTTTGAGTTGCTGCTTTTGAACTAAAAAAAAAAAAAAACCACCAAAAAGAAAACACCAAAAAAAAAAAAAAACCAAAAAAACCCCACCAAACAAAAAAAAACAACCAACAAACCAAAAACCCCACCCAAATATCTATGCCCTTTAATGATACAATCCCAGAGCACCTCACAGGCTTAAATTCTGAACGTGGTATATCCTGGCAATGGCTATCAGCGGAGGGGTTCGTGCCAACAGCCTTCCTGGTATACAGGAAAATTAAGAACACAGCTGACCATGACCTGACCATGATACTTTTATCTCTCATCCTCTTTACAGAGCTCAAATACGGCAATTTGCAAGGGTGTAGGAATTTGCTACTACTTTTTGCATGATCCAACTAGCATGTGTAGGTAATAGAAGGATTTGAAGATTGCCTGTAGAACAGTGAAGCTACAAATGCAATAGCTGGTTTTGGCACAGGGAACAAGGTCTCCAGTAACAGTTCTTTCTCATGAACTTTACTATCTCAAATTATTTAATTATTAAATACGCATTTGTTCTGTGTTCCTCTCTAAGTACTTTAACTTATCTTTCCAGTTTTGTCTGAACATTGTCTGAGATGCCACCTGTTTTCTCCTGGTTATTTTCTTTCTTGGACTGTATGATTTATAAGTCTGACACACAGGTTTTGTCACTGCCAAACCTCAGTATTTGCTGTTCTCTAGAAGAGATTATGTCTGTGTCTGCAGTTTGTTCCTTCTCTTACTGAAGTTTGATATCTAAGTCATCCATAATTTGTAAAAGATTTGTACCTGAATCAGTTGCTTCAGTCAACACTAACAAGCTCATATCACAAAAGGATTTTCATTTCACATAATATAACACGCCATATTAACAGAATTTGCTTGTTGTCAACTTACTTTGCCAAGCAGCCCTTTATCTTTGGACAAGAAACCACCGCTGTTCTTCACTGCTACATCTAGTGTTCTTCGCTGTACTTCAGGCAGGGAAACACTGAAATCAAATCTGACAAGCAAAGTGATGCTTTAGGGAGCATTTTGTACCTGAAGTGAAAGTTCAATTCCTACAGCTAAACAACAATTCAAATCATAACTAAACCATCGCCCTGCACAATAAATGAGGTCTGAGATAAAGGAAAGAAAAAGATCCCAATGCTTTGCCTAAAACTATTCTTCAATAGTATGATAAATATCAAATGTTTGAGGCTTCTGTTGGCTTTCTTGTCCAGGAGGCACCAGTAAAACAAAACCAAACAAAACAAGCAAACAGTCAACCACTGATTCTAGAGAGAAGTGAGGAATCCTACTCTCCTGAAAGTTCAGTATCATTATCCTCCAAAAGGGGAAGACTCTTAGTCAGTCTTACTGATCCTTGGTCCTCGATAACCAGAGCTCTTTTTTTGCTTTTCTGGCACACTAAAGGGACCTATCAACTTGTGAGGAAGATTGCATTTTGTTTGCTAGATCTGAAACTTACAGAAGTGAGGCAAGATTATACCACAATCTACACCTATTTGTCACTAGAGTTCTTAAAACAGCTTTACTGATTTACAATGCATGTTACTTGGAAAGGGACAGTAAACCAAATCTATTAGCTGGAATAAATGGGAGAGAGATGCAGTATCAAGAAAACCTACCAGAGCTTCTAACTAATGATTTACAAATTTCCCTTGGGCAGAATGGACTGAAGTGCTGTTTTCCCCAGGTTAACTTCCTGTCTGTAGAGAAAAGTCATCTTTATTGATAAATGATGGGTGGGGGACCAAGGAGTACATGCGTGAGGGGAAACTACCATCAAAAAGCTGAGTGCAAAAATAAGTATTTTTATACAATATAATGTTGCACAATCTTGCACAACTTCCAGCCTATGGGCTGAAAGAATTTGAGAAGAATTTCCCGACTCCATGGACTCTGAGAATTGTCACCAGCTAAAAGGCACTCATGTTCTGACCACCTGCCAGAAGAGCACAGTTACCAGCTTCTTAGTTACCAGCACAAAGGGGATGTAACTGACACAGGATAGGGCAGAAGAGAGAAGTGGCTGGTAGGAGAGTAATTAGGGCTATGGTGATAATAGGGAATAGAACAGTGGGAAGAACAGTTAAAGCAGAAGAGAAGGGTATGATCAAGCCTGGTGGCGACAGCTAGGAGTTCAGCTCATCCATCCAGGTAAGCTGAGAAACCTTGATTTGACAGCTTTGATACTGAACTGCTACACATAGATTAGAACATACATTTGATCGAACACTGGGTTTAATGTCTTCTTTGATACATGTGTTTTTCTTCTTCCTGATCGTCTCTTATCAGGCAATAAATACATTCGCACGTACGGATCAGATCCTTCTTCTGAAAACGCTATTAGATTTCTGTGACCAGTGAAACAGAAGGAAAAACACTTAGAAAATAAACGAGACATTACTGGATATAAGTGTCTACACTGCTACCACTTAATTTAGTACATGAATCAGTAGTGGGATATCTTGAACAAAGTATGATCTACAGGATACAGCACATAGATAACAGCAGTAGAAAAGAACTAACAGAAAAAAATATGCTTGTACGAGATCAGATAAATGGTGACAAGGCAGCAGAGGTGGGAACACAGTGTTTCTTAAATTCTAATTCAAAGTTTAGATATGGCTTTCCAAAAATCATGCATTTTTGTCATTCCATGAAAAATGCATTCTCTTGGAGCTAGCTTTCAGAAATTATTTGATAAAAATCTACATGCCATTTTCATATAAAATCAGAGGCATAGTAGACAAATACAAAATCACATAAAAGTCTTTTAAGTTTTTACTGATTCTGAGTATAGCTTTGTATGATTTTATATTTACACACAATTACAATCGGTATGTTATTTCAAAAATAACCAAGGTCGTCCAGACAATTGATTTAAGAGAGTAAGTCAAGCTAGAACAACATATACAAGCAAAACAAATACGCTCAGAAGTGAAATTTGGTATTTTATGCTCACCTGCAGGAATGCACCACCACAATTAGTTTGTTCCTTTGTGAACTATGACGAATTGTTAACTGAATCTGTCCTAACGGAGACTGTCCCAAAGTTGTTCCACTGAAGGAAAAAGCAGAACATTATGCTTAGCTTTTAAAACACATATTTTAAAGTAAGATTTAATAATGATTAAGATTTAATTGAAATATACACTGAGTAGTTTTCCCACAGATCATGTATTACCCATTTAACTTTCACTAGACCAATGTGAAAGAAGAGAGAACATGTTGGCACATAAGCCAATCTTCACCTGTTTCTTGGCCACCAGCTCTAGCCTCCAAAACAAGCTAGGTATTCTTGTGAGTTAGAGGTCAGTACTTTGAAAACAATCAATAAAGAACTTGCTTACCCTAAAATAAAAATTAAAGCAGTATCTAGGAAATAAGAAAGAATAATGGCGCAAACTGCAATGGAAAACCTCAGTGATGGGCCAACTCTTAACTGCCAGGAACCAATTAGAAGACCAACTCATTCTCTTCTGAATTCTCTAACACAGAAATATAAATATTCTTGGGATTAAAACAGAGATACTTAACCCCACTTATTGTCTTAAAAGTTCAAATCACAGTATAAACACAGCCATTTAACTTTTCTCTAGCTCAAGCCATACTGCAAAGATCAGAACCACCTGGCACTCAAATAGAGGTCATGCTTAAATAAAAAGCAAACACCATATTGAAGAATTTCAGTTTTAAAGAATAGCCAATATTTACAGAGTTGACTCATCTCCATGAAATACTTATTTCAGCTTGTGTAAACTGACTAGGAGTGCCTTCTGTTTTACACAGGATAGTATATGGCATGCTTGGCATTTCTCAAACACCTGAAGGATATCTTCACCTTAAGGGAGCGGTTTGCCTCTCCTCTAAATAGCTACTACAAAGTGATTACTCCCTTGAAATTCCAAAGTCATTCAATTTAAAAACTAGAATAAAGCATTTCAGTTCAGTATTTTCTTAGTTAAATAAAAAAAAAAAAACCAAACAACAACACACCACAAAAAAAACATAAAAACATTCAGAACACCATAAACCTTTGGGCCTGCAATAAAGAACCTCCTTAGTCCTAGTGTTACCACTCCTAACAACTGGGAAAGTTTCAAATTTGTGTATTAATTAAGGAGTAATACAGATTTAAGTGAAGTCTTTCACTGCTTAAAGCAGACATTATAGAGAAGACTGAGTCACTCCTCATGGCTGTGCACCATAAAAGAACAAGAGGCCACAGTCACGCTGCAGCAAGATAAATTCCAGTTTGAAATAAGGACAAAAAGTTTTCACAGTGGAGTAGTTAAGCACTGGAACTGCTGTCAAAGTTTACAGGATCTTGGGAGATACTCAAAACTTGTTTGGACAAGGACAAAGAAACCTGGTCTAACTTTGAAGTGGATTTACTTTGAGCAGAGGGCTGACTGACCTGCAGACATTCCTTCCAACTTATTCTCTTGATTCTATGAACTCTGATAGAGAAAAAGGTTCATCAGTTCAATCCCTTACAAATAAAAAAATTAAATCTGTCTATTTAGATCCACAGAAAAGCCACGTGAATATGGAATTAATGGTTTTCATTCACCTATTCAGAGCAGAATGGCTGCTTAGTTATCTTTACTGGAAAGTATAGCTGCCTGTTGAGGCAAGAAAAAATAAATTAAAGAATTTAAGAAAGCATGTCTGCAGCAATTATCATTAACTGAATACTAACTGACTATTCATACAACATTCTTTATAGTTGACTATCACTACAAAAAGTAATTTTAAAAGACCAGCTACATTCAGCTTAGTTGGCTTAATATTAATGCTAACAGGATTCAGAATATTGCCATGGTAAGGTAACTTCTAATTGCAGAATCTGTCTGAAGTACCAAGAGGAAGCAGAAAAATCATGACTCATTTTCAAATACGAGGCTCAAACGGGAAAAGATATTAGTGAAATGAAAACAGAGCTTTTTCTTTTTTAGCTGCACAACATTGTTTTTTGTTATAAATCAACTCTGATGTATTAAAAAATAAACAATTAACACTGTACTTTTCAAGCTGCCGTAGTCTTTGCCGTAGCTCCTGAGTGGCAATAGGCAGAGATATGTCTGAGGCTATGCTAGGAGTGGGTTCTTTGACTGAGAGGTGGCTGGGAGAATAAGAGAAGTTAGAAGCATGAAGACTGGAGGAACTTCGGCTGAGATTCGTTTGCCACTGCGGGCTGGCATTGGGAGGCTGATTTTTTTCAGCTATATCAGTCTTTTTATCACTATCAGTCACTGGGGAAGCTGGAACAGGTTTGTTTGTATCAGGTGGTGGTGAGACAGGAACCTGAGGCTTAAAAGATGATTTTCTTGCATCTTTGGAAACAGACGGCCTTTTCACTTGGGCTGAGTGTTGATGATCTGGAGATCTTGCTTGCTTTTCAAGAGAAAGGACCTAGATACAGTAAAAAATACATAACATATTACTATTTTCAAGTATAAACAAAAACGGGGAAAAAATTGTTTCTCCAGAAGTACTGACTGATTGCTAAAGAGTTGCTAAACACTAAAGCAGTACCAAAAAATATTTATACTTCTACTCATTCATTCTACAATAGGAAACCTTTTGCTGAGCAAAACACAGCTCCAGCTTCCTTATGGCAACTGCATTAACTACAGAACAATGTGATATTCTACATTAATTTAGAATTATTCTTCTCATTATTCCCTGCCCAGACTCTACACAATTCTGGTGCAATTGCTATTTACTCTGCAGCTCTAGCCACCTGGAAAGCTTTTCTATAATATTTTTCTTCTAATCTTTTGAAATTGAATCCTACATCACAAGTTCTTCTCAGTCATTGTCCTTAGTTTATCTTTTCTAGGTTACTTTCACTTATTAATGACAAGTAAGCAAGCAAGTGCTTTAGAACAGAACAAGTAACAGAAGTTAACAGAAGTTTGACAGTGTTGAAGATGAGATATACTACCTTATTAAACAAAGTAATTTACCTGGGGATAAAGACAAACCTACTTTTTGGTATGCAAGTTCTGTCTTCAAAACTCCAAGGTGCTTGAAAGTTGGTCTGAATTTTTCTAGTACTACCAAGGTATTTACCTATTTACTTATTCATTTACCTATAAACTTTATTCTTTTTAAACCATCAGGACTTCCATTCTATTTCTAATAAATAAAGGTGATTTCACTGATACGCTGTCTAACGAGTCATAAGAGACTTGGAAGAATTCAGCTTCCAAACATGACTTCTGGACCTAAAACCATGGGGAACCTCAGGGTTAGTTAATGCATCTGATTACTGTTTTCTTCCAAGAATTTCCTGGTTCTGAAAACAAATGTATTTAAATTATAGGTTAGCTTTGCATACTTGATAGCATTGCCACAACTAAGAACACCTGAGAACATTTCGTCTTCACAAATTCAAAAGACAGCAAGTCAACAGTAGTCTTCAATATGCTTTCAGATATTTACAATGGGAAAAGTTTTAGAGTACCCTGAGTGCAATCTTCATGTTGATAGTGCTGTTTGGACCGGAGTTGCTCAGGTGGAACCGCTGATGCATAGTTAAATCCTCACTCTCCAACAACTGGCTTAGAGGCAGCTTGAAATTCCCCAAAGAACATTGGTGCTGTTCATCCCTCACCTGAAGGAACACAGAAGCTAAGTCATTTTGCATCATCTGCTTCATAAGAATTCAGGGAAAGAAAAAGAAATAGCAGTTTTATTTAAAAACAAAACAAAAACCACAAACAGCATCAAATGCCATTTGTTATTAAACCAAATTTCCCTGATCGTAAGATTACACTGAAGAAGGAAACAGCAAATGTACTCAATGCCTTGTTTCTTCATCCCTATTTCATACAGCAAAAGCAAGACAGAAAACATAGCATCACATCTACCTCTACCTGACCTTTAGCCAAATTAACAACACTGTTTCCAAACAGTCTGTGTGAAAATGAGTTCCCACAGCTGACAGAGGTGCAGTGACTAGGACAGTCCTCAGTTACGCGTCAGTCTCTGAACGGCGTAAATGACATTCCACCAGTGTAAATGGATGCAATATTTGGATAAATAAAGACTCTTTTTTTTTTTTTTTTCCTTTTAAGCAAGACAGCCATCACCTATGTTCTTCTGAAGAGAGACTGGTTCTATTCTTTCTTTCTTTTAGTAGTAAATGCAAGTAAATGTTTCATAGCCTGGTCTTAAAAAACTCTAAGTATAATTTTAATGCTGTTCACAGTATATTCAGTCTCATTTCATAGCAGCCTGTAATGTGTGAATGTTACTACTGCAATCTCTTAGAAAACAAAGGTATCTAAATAGAGTGAGACAACATACCTCAACTTCAAGATCTTGTCTTTTAGGATTGTGTACAAAGAAAGTAAAGTTTTCCTCCCATACGGGTTCATTGGTCTTGTATCGAATCTAAAGTTAGAAAACAAGAAGCATAGAAATCATAAAACATTTCTGTCAAAGCTGGTGTCAAAAGTTGAGTACATTTTTCATTTTGGCTTTGCAAAATTTATGTCTGAAACCTGCCATACTTAAACAAAGGCCAAGGGGGACCTACCCAAGGCATATATATATTATCACATATGAAATACACACAGGACATTGAGTGGAACATGTTTTGCATAAAAGTTTTACGCAAAGTAAAACTGCTAAAGAACCTTTACTTCACACCAGTCTCTGAACAAATGCAAGGTCTTCAGACTGGCACTTCTCTCTCATCTTATACTACTCTACAAGGGTCGAACTAACTCAATGAAACTCCTACATACTGGTGGTTTTCCTTTTAATCTCCAAGTAGCCACGTGAAAGATTTCACTGCCAAATCTCACTACTTTCAGAAACTCATTACTTGGGGGGGGCAGGGGGTGTGTGCCCATGGGGAAGTGCTCATAAAAAGCTATCTCTGATAAAAAAGTACTTAAATTCCTACCTCCATTCTCTAATAGGTATCAAAATTAAGACTATATGTAAGATCTAGTTCAGGCATTGAGGCAATTCTTGACAGGATATGATGAAGTCAAAGTAGATGTCCTCTCCTTTTGCCTCACCAACACTTTTACTTAAAAATAAAAACCAAAACCAGAACACACTCATATTGCATATATCTACCTAAGTGTCACTTCAATGATGCTATTTTATTTTAAAGAGCTGTTTGAATACACAGAGGTTAGTTATGGACAAGACAACTGGTGTGTTGAACACCTTGGGTCAGGATCAGAAAGATCACCATCAGCATCATCCGTAAGACAGCTATCTGTTACAAACCACCCGATTAGGAGAAACAGGTGGATGATGCCTTCTTCAGACACCTCAAAACTGGGGTGGGTCTGCAGAAACAGGTTCTCACTGAGAGCTTCAACTACCTTAATGTTTTCTAGGAAAGCAGCACAGCAGTGCACAGGCAATTTAAAGAAGCTTTACCAGGTAAACACAGACTGTTGTGTTATGGTTGTTCTCAGTCACTGGATGTGTTGACAAGGAGTGGTGTTCTGAATCTACTACTTAAAAGGAGGAATACTGGTTTGCAGATGTGACCATCTACAGCAGCCTTGGCTATAGTGACGTTAAGATCACAGAGCTTATGATCTTAAGGGGCATGAGGAAAACCAATAGTAGAATAAATGCCTTGGGCTTCAGAAAAGCAGATCTCAACTTGCTCTAACAACTGCTAGAAGGGATTAAGTCAAGTATAAGAGTAGGAACTTACCTTACTTTCCTGTGCCTTGTGTCCAACAGACAGCAAAACAAGTGGGTTGGGATTGCTGTTCATTTTCTTTCCTGACTGGTAAAGAAAAGCAAAAACTTTTCCTTCAGAATAAAGCAAAACCTCTTTCTTCTGAAACTTCAATGTCTGCATCTTAAAAATCCAAATCCTCTGCATTCTACCATATGCTTATCTATTGCCAGTGTTTTATTCAACAGCTGGAATATCAGACTGGCTAGTAACGGGTGAACACATTAACATGAAAGCATCCAACTACCCTAAATACACTGAAGTAAAATGCTACAAGTAAGCAGGAGTTTTAGACTTCCTTCCATTTGCTTTGAATAAAATTGGTAAGGTACAAATTCTGATCCTTTAATGACCATTACAACCCCCAAAGCTCATGAAGCACAGTTAAAACTGCAAAATTGATATTTGTATGCAGATGGAAGATACAAAGAAACCACAAACTCCAGAAGCTTATTCTATTTACATTGCAGGAATATTATTAAAAAGGATGGAATAGCAGAACATTGATATTCCCCTCCTCTTGAGTTTGGGGAGAAAGAAGATGCACTATAATGTACCTGATGTATAATTCTACAGTTTACCAAATACTCTTTATTAGAGAATCAACCATCTGCCATATCTGAGCCTTGCTCACCAGCTGTACAGCATTACATCAAACTCTGAAAATAAACATCAGTTTAGAAACAAACAGTTTAGAAACACCACACACACACCAAGGAACATTCCCAAATTCTCTCGCAAATTTTAAATTAAAAAAATTAAGTCAGAAAGAAAAGTTAGACATGAAAGTTAATCATCTCAAGCAGGTGTTAATGCAATTTAAAAGGCCTAGAAAATGGAGTAAACATGGTTAATAATGTATGTGGAATTCTGCCATGTCAGAAATTGTACGGATCAGGTATGTGAATAGGAAGTTAAGTAAAATCTACTTAATGCATGTAAGGTCAAAATTACAATGAAGTGATTCAACTATTTTATACTTTTAAATAAAGAATGTGTATAATTTAGATATTTTTGGATCTGAACTTACATTTTAGACATCATATTTCCACTTATATTACTTGACTTTAATGTGACACACTGCTGATAACCATACTTTCCTTTAGAGAAAAAGCTGTTAAGAAAGCACTCCTTTCTTGGATGAATGCCGCATTTCTTTTTTTCATGAACTCCAATTGAAAATATTTAGCTCTCAAAGACAACAGAATACAAAGGTTTAAGGAACAGAAAAAAAAGAGAGATTACACTCTAACTGATAGCACTTAGAAGTGGTAGGTGACATTTGTTTATTTTTTCCTTTGTCCATAAAATGCCTGAAACTCCCTTTTCTACATAAAAAGATGAAACTACAGAAGAAATCCTACAGTTTATGTCAATAAATAAATACAAACCATTTTATTTCATGCTAAATAGGTAGCAATGGTACACACACATATAACGGACCTCTGACATCTGCTACTGAATGTTTTGCTGCTGATAGTCTACTAGAGACTGCTTCTTGTCCAAGTTCCTCCAGCTGAGAACTCGGCATATACTTTCCAAGTTTGCCTCTCAGCTCTGTGTCTTCCATATCAAAAAGCTGGGCTAAATTTATTTAGCATTTATATAAAAGATGTAAAGCCTTCTAAAAACATCTAGCAGAAACAAGATTATTTCAAAACAGGTCAGAGATTGTTTGTATAGGTAGGCATCCAAAGCTGGCCAATAAACTATCATTCAGTATGTAAAAGATGTCTTAGCTTTCATGTCAGCTTTGTTCTTTAGTTACTAATTCACATCAGTTCTCATTAATACATTCCCCCCCACCAAGTCATCTAAAGGAGTCTACACTCAACTCACCTAAAATTCAAATTACCACAGACCGCAGTATTTTACCAATGTCTTAACCACTTCTTGATACCAAATTTAAGTAAAACAGAATTGCACTTAATATAAATCTGGCAACAGAAATTCCACCCACTGTTGGAAGAGAAGTGTTGCAGATATCTGTGCATTTCCAATTACTTTTGTGACCTCAAATGGACAACTATATTACTTTTACCTTTAGGACTTTCTGAACAGCAGCCTTCTTCAAGCCATCAGGGTTAAATTCTAACGGATTATGCTTTTAAATCAGGAGAGAATGAACATAGCAAGGGTTAATAAGTCGTGCAATGAAGCAATTTTACTAGGTTAATTAATTATGACAAGACAACGCAGGATAAAGACGGGGGAAGAAGAAAAACAACTTGATTAAAAAAAAAATCCCAACAATCTATTAAACAGAACAACAAAGGAACAACGAGAACAAGAAAGAGTCTGACAACTTTTTTTCCTCTCTGAATGTTTGTATTTTGCTTTAAAACTAATACACTCACTTTCAGTTCACTTATATTTCCCTTAAGCTTTTTTTCTACTCTAAGAAACTTCACAAAATACGTTTTATTCAACGCCTGGTGTCTTGGGGACTATCTTCTTAGTGAACCTTTTTTAAGATTTGGTTAACTCTGTTTTCACAGCATAGAAGCTTTGCTGATGAGAAGTCAAGTAATTAGGCGAAAGAGGCTTTTTATGGCAAGAAAATTCAGAGCTAAAAAGTATTGATAGGACTTAGATCATTATAAAAATCAAAGTAGTCTGAGCCTCTTCAGCAATGAGCAATAGAAACACTGCATACTAACTAGAATAAAGGTTTGCAACTTTACTCAGTTGAATGAAGACATGAAAATACACTAACAATAAGAATCTGAAATGATTCAGCAGGACAAAACCTCTGATTACTTTCCATTAATTAAGCATTTTTTTAAATTCTATTTAAAGAATAATATGTTTTTCTTCAAGGGTCACATGTAACGTCGAAAAATTTTACCAAAAATTTGCATTCAACTCATAAGAAATAATTTCAGGAAATACAGTTTTGAAGTAAACCAGACTTCAAGTTAGTAGTTGGCTGCCTTTTTCTTTAAGCAGATATTTATTTCAGGGAAGAATTATGCTTTAAAAGCTGTAGCGTTATGGCAACAAAAATATTGCAGAATGACCTTTTTAAACATGCTGGTTTATAAACAGAAACCAATATTATTAATGCTCTGCAAAAGAAATGCCTTCCTGAAATTCAGATCCAGAAGTGACTAAAATTTGAAGAGGGATTTAACCTTTATTCAGAAATACTTGCTACATTTTCTTTTTCAATGTCATATCCTGAAGTTGGTGAATATGTATGACAAGATTCCTGGCATTCAGCTTTAAAATTGCTATTTCAGAAGGAACATACACTATGATGAACACTGGAAAAAAATCAGAAATACGGTTTGACTGGTTTTGTGGGATCTTCTTTATCATTTTTCTTAAAATAAAGGAACCTTCACAGCTATTTATCTGATACTTTAGGGACTTACTATTGTACTTACAGACTTTCAAAGATGGAGAATTCACAATACCTCTAGACATAGCAATCTTAGTATTTATCTACCCTTTTCATTAGAAAACTTTTTTAATGCCCCACAGGTATGTTCCCTGAAGGAGCTGAAGCACAGTTTTTTGTACCCTGACAAACATGAAAGAGTCACTGCATTTGCATCAGCCTTGGATAATCTCCATCCCCATCTTTACTTCCTAAGGCTAAACTCTCTTCCTCTGCTAGTCACAATTACTGGCTTTCTCGTTACAATCACCGCTGTCCTCCAGATCTTAAATTGCTGCAGCCGAAATCAGGGCCTTAGTAATGACTAAGTAGACCAGAAGGATTAGTCCATTCACCTTATAGGCTACATCCCTCTCTTCTACATACAGTATGGTGCTTTGTCTTTCATAACAATATGATACAGCACAACTATAGCTCTTTTTCTCTAGGGCTATCCATCAGACAACTTTTGCTATCCCATATTTGTATGGGTGCAGTGACCACCCTCTATGGAAAAGTCCCCTATTTCTTTCAGATTGGATCTTCAATTCATCAAAATCATTTTGAATCCTAAACTGCCCCTCATCTTTCTGCCCATCTTTCCTTCACATATGCACCTGCATCCTGAGAACTCAACTTTCCCCCCCTCTACATTCTTAAGTCAGGCTATCATTCTGTAACTACCAGTGACATTTGCAGATAATCCTAATACCAAACCATAAACTACACTGCAACTACCAAGCTGGTTTGTTATTAAGTCAGATGCTGGAGCATGACTCATTACTTCGGTCGACTCACTAAGTCTTCCTCAGTGTTAAAATGGGGCTTTAGAAGTTTCTAAATCTGTGACTATATCCCTCAATTACTAACTACAAGTTAGTCACTGACCTATAAGAACCAATTTAAAATATGGAGAACTTCTATGTTATGAAAACACCAAATTAAAAGAAAAATTTTTAAGAACTAATGATAACAGATCATAAAACTAGTGTTACACTATTTCAGAAATTAAACTAAGAACACTATTCATACTCCCTAAGTTCAGATAAATCAGATTGAGGTGGGTAAATGTCTGAATTAGGTGTGATGCAGAACAAGGCAGTTAACAGTGCTTCCGAAAGTAATCCAGGCATGAATATCTTAAAATGTTCACTGTTCCACAAATTGCTTCAGGTATTTGCAGACCTTTGTCCAATGTCTGAAAAGAGGCTGTTATTATGGAGATGACATGTCCTACTGCAGTGACCCTAAGATCAACAAAAACATCAAGGCTACACTCTTTATCAAGCATTTCGATTATCATATCTACTATTGTTATAACTAAGAGAGACAGCAACTACTGATTAGTTTTAATAGTGAGATAGCCAAACCATAGTTTACGGACTTCATTCCTTTTTCTTTACATTTGAACAAGATTTGGTAATGAATGTAACTTTGATACTTTAAAATGAACTTCTTGACAGAAACTAACTGAAAGGATCACAGAAAAGGCTTTTGTTGGGATTTGGGTGGGGCAGGGGGGAATGTTTTTAAATCAAGTTTTATTATATGATCCTGAAGTAGCCAGCCAGAAACAAATATATCTCCATAGTCTACAATGGCACACTCACCTCTCTCTGACAAGAGTTCTTATTCTGAACAGATTCTCATTAATTTTGAGGACACCAAGGCTGTATTTACAGATTTATGTGCAAGATATTCAGAGGCTCATTAAGTTGTAATAATCTTATAGCATCAAATTCAAGTAAAATATATTAATTGGTGATTCTCCCTAGCCTGGATTTTCCTGACTATAGACTAATTTGAAAAAAAAGAAAAGGAGCTTGGGAATTGCAAAACAAGGAGCGTCATGGAGTGAAATAGAATTTACAAGGGAATTTATAGTTTGGGGAGCACAAAGAACCAAACTCATTTTTAAAGCAATACTTGAACCAGTGTGGAGAGGTTGCAAGTTCTTACAAACATTGAGTGCATCACCTTTTAAAGAAGCTACCGGGATGTAGGTTGTAATATTTATTAGCTTAATCTCTTTGCAAAAAAAAAGTTAACAATTCATCAGCACACAGCGTGCTAGTATAGTATGCATTTTATTTCTCAGTGAATCAGCAATTTAAGTTAAATGCAAGAGCTTTTACAACAAATTTATCTTGGGTTTTTATCATAAAAAGTTAAATTACTTACCCAATGATAATGCTGATCAATGAAATTTAAGTAGCCTTTAAAATGCAATCAAAATAGCACAAAAACAATGCACACTTGTTGAAACCATGCAGCAAAACAAATTGCATGCTCTCATTCCACTAGAGTGAGTGGCTTTAGTAGCACTAATCCACACTCTGGCAGATAAAAGGTACAATACAAATAATACCAGAGAACTCACAAATAGTGCTCTATAGAGTGAGGTAGTGTTTTCGCAAAAGACTAGTCCCGATGCTCTCCTCTCTTTTAAGTATCCACACCCAAAGTTTCCCTCGTAGATACTCTTAGGAAGATGGAAATGGAAGGAGAAAGCAGAGTGATGGGATTGCGGCAGAATGAATGCATAAGCAGCTTTACTACACAAAAAAGTTAAGGAAAACAGTCAAAGGATTCCAGAGAAAACAGCAGATAACAAGTAGCAAATATTTGTCATTACAAGTAGTTTCATCTGTTAAATGACTTTCTGTAGTGCAGCAAAGTGAAAAGTTTTTTGTTTTGTTTTTTATTAATTACTCAAATATATTAACCCACTTTGCAACTTTACTTTTAGTAGTTCAGATTTATATGGCAGATCCAAGTAAGTAAATTTACAGACCAACCTTCTACACCTTCTATTTCACTTAAAACATATTTCTGGTAAACCATCCCAGAAACCCACAACCATGATGCACCTGCGCAAAGAAATGCCCGTGCTGGGAATTTTCCACTGTAGCTCAAACAAAACAAGGCTGCTGACAAGGTCTAAAATGTACCAGTGATAAGCATTAACTTAGGAAATCAATATTCAAAGTAATAAAAAGTACTTATTCACCTAGACAATATTTCAGCTGGTAACATTAAAGTTCTGGACAACAGTCTTCAAAGCTGCTAATAAGGGTCAGTGTAATTTTAACATTTCATTTTCTTTGAATTTTTTGTTCCTCATAAATACAAGAAATTAAAGAGACTGACTGATTTTTTTTTATTGCACTACATAACCTCTATCAGTCAATATGAACATGAGAAGCCAACAGATTCATGTTTACTCTTGTAAATGTTGTTCCATATTAGAATCAAATGGACATTAAACCCCCCTGTATTTGCTATAATTCACTGCAGTTAGACTAGCAGCTCTGTGACATTATCTAAGCATCCTCTTTATAGAATCTATAGGAATCTTTTCAGCTCTTCTGCATGAAGAAGTCTTCCCATGATCTTCCCCCCAGCCCCCACCTAACCGCAAAAATTTTTTGTATCTGATTTTTGGACAACAGGAATTCAACACAGTATTGTATTATTTTGTTGTTGAAAACTTGTAAATGGATTTTTCAAATGTTCAGTTTTACTTCCCATCCCATTCTTTTTAACATGTTTCTGCAAAGAAAATGACTTGATGTTAAATACTGTCATTTGTAGCAAATGCTGTTGGGGATGGTAGAGTAAGGGGCTGGGGGAAGATGCTTAAACAGGTCCCATACTATGAACGTCGTTATTTCCAACCTACTCAGGCAATCTGTACTGTAGACAAAGCACCAGACATAGCAATAAGAAATCCTGGATCCTGTTCCCAAATTTCCTGACTGGTCAGCTTTGTGCAAGGAACTTTCCCTTTCTGTGCCCTGGAGTTTAGAGAGGGTTAAGACAGTGAAATTAAAATCCTGTCCTTAAAAGTAGGAAGAACTCAAGACTTGCAGCCTAATCTAAGTTACAGAACATTTGTTTAAAACAGAACAGGAAAAAACTAAGCTTATGACAAAGCCTCTGAAGTATTTGGTGGAGAAGCTAATCTAATACAGAGAAGCAGAGTTGGATAGAAAAAAAAAAAGCCAAACCAACAAACAACTGGAAATTGTGGATGACAGAACTCTGAACTCTTCATTTTAAGTAAGAGGCTTTAGTGTATTTTAAAAAATATATTAAACTTGTAACAGTTTTGACTAAAATCCAGTAGTCAAACAAGAACATACAGAAATAGGTTCAATTTAGTCTAGTGCACAGATGGCAGACGGACTGTTTCTGTGTGCTGCAGTATTCTGAAACTGAGGTTAAGAACACCGTAATTCTATTCTATTTCTGCTTACTTAGTACTCAAGCAATTATACTCTTTTTCTGCTAAGTTACAGAGCTCCCGTGAATTCAATACAGAGATGTTATAAAGATAATGCAAGACTTTATCCCAAATGAGCTACATCCTTTTGGCTTTTAAAATAACCTATAAATACTACTTCCAAATCCTGTTTTACACACCCTGGAACAAACACAAAATCACTAGTCAGAGATTAAATTTTTTTTAGAGTATTAAGGCTTCATGGAGCATCTTACCTTAAATTTAAGATGCAAACTTTGCAAACGGCACGCAAAAAAGTCTTGAGAACTTTACTCACTGATTACTATTTTAGTCAGCACTTCCAGAATTTCTCACCTAATAGTAATGCTGAAAATCAGCAAAACTCACTGTTCACATATTTGTGGTAGGATTTACTTCATTACTGCTGCTGTCTACAACTAGGAACAGTACTTTACTAACTTGAAATAAACTACAAAAGTCTGTGATAGTCATTAACCAGCTATTCCATGGTCCCAGAGTATAATCCATAGAATGACAGAATTCATATTTTTTTTTTCAGTTTATGTTTTGCACAAGGAAAGAAGACAATACTCCAAATGGGAACCTGACAGAATTCCCCCACTGTTAACGCCAACTCCACAGTAGTAACTCCATGATGAGGACTCCAGCACCTTCAAATCTACCACAGCTACCCTAAAGCAATGCAAGCAAGTTTTTCTGAACTCAAGGAAGTGGGCCTTTGCCCAGTTAGCTCCTTAAAGTTCCTCATGTTAATCCTATACTGTTTATAGAAAACAATGTGTAATAAAAACATGCAGCCTTTCAAGTCCAGGAAAGGAGCATTCTTTAGAGAAAAATCACATTGATATATATTTAATAAAAAATTGCTTTTTAAATATCTATAATACTATAACAACAGAAATGTGGACCTTACATTACATATTTTGAAACGAGAGAAAGAAGAGAAATCATGGCATAACGTGTGTTAGTAAAGCAGTGTACCATGCTACCAAGCAAGACATGCTGCAAGTACACAAGAGGTATACCCATGACAAAAGGGTATCCATCAGAATATAACTTACGGGCAGGTTTCTTGCCGAGTCCAAATAGAGTATAAGCAATGCAGAAGAAAGCCCATCGTTAGCTTGGTCTTTATCAGCTCTAATGCTTGTTAGCACCTAAACCAAAAACATACAGTAAGCATTTGGGAAAATCAAGTACTACTATTATTTCTGTCCCATTCCTGAAAAATATTTTAAAAACATCTCCCAAAACACACACACATTCACAAATGATGACACACTATGATGCATAACGAGTAAGTTTAAGACTCATACAGATATTTCAAACCCACTTTTATGGAAATTTCCACCCATTTCCTAATTCTATAGTCTAGACAGATTATAATATCCTATCAAGCTTCATCTCGCAGCCTAGTGAAATGTTAGCTGATATTCTCAAAGTGTAACATTAAGAGAAAAAGAAGAGGACAACAAAAGCATTTTAAAATCCCATGCCACAAGAGTGCTTGACCATTATGACTGGTTAGAGATTTCTGAAGACAAACCATTTGGAATACAGTTACAGGTTTATCTAAATTCATAACATCTAGAGAATTAAATTACTTCTATATCTAACAAAAAAAAAAAAAAAAAACCCAAAAAAACCCACAATAAAAAACACCCCACAACAATTAAGATCAGGTTGAAAGTAATTTGTTGAATTAATACCTTGTCTAGATTTTCAGCAGTTGGCATCAATGTGAGCCATTCCAGTTTTAAATGCAATTTTCCTTTGGACACTTCATCCAAAGTAAACCACTAGAAGTTAAGCAAAGTGAAGTAAAATAATCTGACACCAAACAAATACACGATTGCAATTGGCTCTTCTGGACATTTAGGAAGTGCTAAGCTCTACTAGAAATCTCATAGAGCTGAAGTCCACATAACCTGAGAGCTGATCAATTGTTTAAAATTACCTCTTTCACACTGAGTATTACAAGACAGAATAACCAAACCAGCTGCACAAACCTTTGTATTATAATGGAAAGACATTTTTTAAATATCTAGAGAATTAAGTTCTACAACAAACCCTGCATAACATTACTCTAAAACCTCTCTCATCTATAGGACAAAAATGAGTCTGCTAAATCTAATAATAGTTAGACTGGGCATTTAGCTATTCTCCTGCATGAAAAACCTCTCATCAAATATAGAAGTTACTGGTTTTTGCATTTTTATACCGGTATACTTGAAGCCCAAGACAGAAGAAGAACAGCATCATTCTGCAGATTTCACCAGTTCAGATATCCCTGAAACCCCTGTCCTGCTCACCAGGGAATCTATTTCTATAACATTAAGGTTATTCAGACACAAACAGGAACTATCCCCAGGAACAAATAACAACACAAGAACAACTACATATACAACATACACGCTTCTTACCCAAAACTCGCAGAACACTCACCTCATCTAGGAGACGCTCCTTTTCAACTTCAATTAAATCTATCATCAAACTAGAAAAAAAAAAAACAAAACCAACCACTCTCACTATTTTAGCCAAGAAGCAAGAAATTCAATACAGAACTGAAACCCCACCCTGTGTTTGCTGAATATCCAGTCTTCCACTGAGATCAAAAGAGCAGAATACTATCCTTTTAGCCCCTAAGAGAGGAAGAAGTAGGGAATGAAATGGCTGAACAAAGATGAATGCAGGATAACAGAAAATATGCCTACACTAGAGCCCATTTTGTAGCTATGAGGGCAACTGGCACACTATGGCTCACATACATATGACCAAACTATCAAACCAGTGACCACAGCCAAACTACCCACTGGAAATAGCCCCTGGATATATGCTATGACCAAATTCATGCTTTGGCATTGTCTAGGAGAGTGCCAGCTCACACAAGCTAAAAAGCACCAAGAAATCTGCTAAAAATTAAACAGGGCAGACAACTGTGTGCCAGTGCATGAACATTTGTTGTGGCTTTTTATTTTATTAGTACTAATGTACACATTATGACACTTCCCCCCACCCCCACTTCAGTGTAAGATTAGGGAAGTGCAAAGAAAAGAAGCCTTCGTACTACCTACTTCTTTATTTTAATGAGAAGAGAAGTAGGTACTGTTGCTCCTGTTAAGAGAGAAGGAGCTGGAAAGATAAGGGAGTTCTACTCTGTATGGAAAGCAACAATGGGAAGCTCCAAAACTCTGCAAGAAATAAAGGTGACAAATTACTGGAGAAAGAAGCTGACTAAAACCCTGAAATGTTTATGGGTAAAAACTAAAGGTAGGCCTATGGAATCTAAGAGTGAGCAATGACTGCAAAAGCATTACAGCTATATTTAATCAAAGAGTTAAGATCAGCTCTTAAGAGATAAATAAACTGTGAGATAGCCATAGATAGCCATCTATGAAGATGAAGAAGATACACAATTATAAAGCTGTATTAACTTTGCTTGAAGAAACAATTAATAGTACCAGCTTGCAAACATTAAAGCAGATAGTGTACAATTCCTTAAACACACCTGTTTTTTCTAGGTACTCACAATACTTACCTTAGTTTTTGTGTTTGTGGGGTTTTTTATGTAAACATATAGATGTAAATACACACACAAGCACATTTTTAAATATATATTTATGTATATTAAGTAATTAGGGAACAACTTGTATAATTTTGAAAATTATTTTAATTATACACTAAAAAAATACAGTAACATAGCAGAACTACAAGTTCAATAAATGCAAAAAAAAAAAAAAAGAAAAAAACAAACAAACAACCCGACTACATAAAAATATTTAATCTCTTTTCAATACCTAAAAACATATTCTCCATAACATTTACCTTCCCAGGAAGTCATCTTTATCTGGATCTTCATCAAAGAGCTCAATCTCTAGCTCCTGTCCTGGATGCTCATATACTAAGGCCTGGAAGCACAGTAAGATGGCACTGTCAAAAAGGTTACTGGCTGGCACAGTAACAAATCCTTTAATACAGATGCACTTTAGTCAGTAGAGCAAGAAAAGAACTCTTCAAATGCAATTTGCTAATGTTGCTTTTTAAGAGATTAGACTGCTCATCAAAATTACTGATGGTTAATCTAGATAAAAATAAGTATATACATAAATAGAGAATTTCAGCTTTGTTATAGAACTTTGGGCTACTCAAGGAAGTCCCTAGGGTATCATTTTTTACAAAACAAACTTTAGAAGACAACTTTACAGAATGTACAAGGTATTCTTATAGGTTATACCTCATAAACTTCATTCCATTTTGGATTGAGATTTTCTTTGATGACCTTGCTCTGGAAAATCTGGTTGCCCACACGGATGATTCCATAAGGATCTGACTTTCCTTTGACAATCCCTTTTAGGTAAGTATCTTTCCCCTCAAGATCCTGAGCTTCGATAAAGTGTATCCTTAGAACACCCTGAAAGAGGAAAAAATGAGTTTATGTAGTAATTTGAAAGCTTCCACATCATCATAATTTATTCAATATCTGTTTCCTAATTTCTACTGAGATTTCCTTAACATGAAGCTTAGTCTGGACACACTGGAAATGGAGGGATATCAATGATGATCCACATCCACAGCAGACCTAGTACTCAAAAGAGATTCCTGAAAAGAAAAACTGTCATCAACAATGAGAAACATGACACTTAGATCAGGAAATGCCATGCTACTGGAAGTGAGTAGCAATAAATAGGAACAACATTCAAGGGAAGAGCACTAACAGTAATTCACAGTGATACTATAAAATACACTACTTAATGTTTTAGTCTATACAGCTGAACTATATATTATCAAGAATATATTCAAGATGCTGGCAGAACAAAAATAATCCTTCTTGGCATTATTATGAAACATTAACTCCATAGAAATTAAAATAATTGATTTAATTTATAAAGAAGTGACTGGATTCACAACAACTTAAACTACTGCAGTAAATGTATTTAAACATTCAGACAGATGTACATATCTTTAAGAGTTACTACAACAGGAAAACACTAAATGCCAAAATACTAACCAAAACACGCTTACCTTTGGTATAGGAAAACGCAACTGAGCAATCTGCACGTCACTCACAAGAGGGACTGTAATTCTGTTTGGAAGGACCAGGTAGTTGGATATTATATCCAATATTATTGTATCTGATAAGCCACTGTTGGAGAAAATAATCCTCAGTTACTTCATGAGAATTAAACACTTTGTATCACATTAATATGTGACTTTTGCTGCTTAACAACCTAAACAGAGAATATATTTTCCTTGGGGGCGGGGGGGGTAGAAGACTCCTCTGTTTTTTAAATGCTTTTTTAAAAACAAAAGATTCTTGCCAAAATTGCCACCAGGTGGAAGCAGCTGACACTGAAGAGCAGAAACCACAGAGGCAAATATAAATTTCTTATGTCTGTGCCACCAACAAGTTCCCCCTTCACCCCAGCCTTTTAAAGCCACCCAGTGGAAAGGGCTATTGCATAAGTTTGCTTGCCTGCATTGCATATAACCAAGCAGATGTTAACTGTTAATCTACTTTGGGATTTCAATAATGACTTAACTATCCCCTGAAATTTTGGGTAACCATTTCTCTATTCTTATGAACAAGCTGTCCTCTTGAGCTGGAAGAGCTATCATTTAAAACAGAATCACAAAGGAAACATTCTCATGGCTGAGTAAAACACAGCCGAAGGAAGAAAAACAGGATTTGTTCTGACAAAAAGAGAGTGGAAGTACAATCACACTGGCAATGAATTATTTAAAAAACCTAACCACATACCCCTCCACAAACATGGAAAAAAAATAGTTCCTAAGCTGCAAGTTTGCCCAGTTAGGGTGTGAACTGCCAAAAAAAAAACCAACCACCACACCTCACTATGTTGTCAGACCAACACTGGTGGTTACACAAATTGCATATACTGGCAAAAAAGCAGAACTGGAGTAGTACAATTCACAGTGGAAGACAAGTATCCACGAAGATTTTAGGGGTACAAAGATTCAGAGAGAAAAATACAAAAATACTTGAGATTTTCTGAACTGCTGGTAAACTCCCAGTAAAGCTGGAGGAGCTGCTTCAGGGTTGAACGACTTCTCCTCCTAAATATATTTTATGATTCCCTTTTTACAGTCTTTATGAAGTTAAGATGCAGATAATGTTTGATTACTTAGAACATTTTTCAGATGAAGCACTGGTGTGTAATCACCCCGTGAGGTTTTTCTGACTGAATCTGCAGTTGAGAATAGCTCTGACTCAGTAGCTACCTTACATCTGAAAACACAAAAGCTGTAGTGAAACTTAGTATATATTACATTTTAATTTGGGAAGAAAATGTCACAGTGAGCAATGAACATATTGTGGTAGAGATGGGTTACAGAATTAACCCATTAAATACGATCTGGCCCATTTCAAATGCACACTGATCTTTCAAGCCAGAGATCTGCAGCCTGTACAGCCTGCACCCCCTTGGCCACCCACTTCCACTGCAAATCTAGATGAACCATGAACTTGACAGAACACAGCTGGTTGTTTAGGAAACAGAAGGCTGCATCAAAAACAGCAAGCTCTTCAGGAAGGTTGCAAAGGAACAGAAGAAACTCAAGGCTGCATCAAGATCAATGGACAGGTCTGCGCAGAACTCTTGTTTATTCTCTTAAAGAAGCAACACTGGACAATGTGAAGATACTGCTCAGGGGAAAGGTGTCCTCTGCACTCTGTGAGTTAATTCACACCTATCCTTAAAGAGAGTCTTCACTCTTCTTCCTTTCTTGCAGAGCTTATCCAATCATATTTACAAATATTTTCATTCTGCACGAACACTGAACTCTTCAAATATCTAGTTTCAATTTTAAGACAACTGCTACAAGATGATCACGTTATTTGACAATAAGCAGCTTCCTTTAGTCATCACTGTGTTACAGTGATGCTTTTCTAACTTTTTCAGTTCTATTTTGCTAAACATTAAGGCTTCAACTTATGTATGTTAAACTTGCTCTAAAATGAGCCAAGAAAATAGGACCCATTATTTTCTTAGAGTTGACTGAGAGATTTAAGACAAAAACCTCAAACAGTCTTAACATTAAAAGGAAGAAAAAAACAAAACCAAAAAAGCTGAGGTGATGGTACCTACACCAGCAACAATCAGATTTTTCAGCCTGATGACAGAACTCCAGTAGAGAGAGCAGACAAGTTTATTTTGTTCTTGCTTTTGTAAGTGTCCCTACCTAGCAAGAAGAGAAAGGTCTTGTCTTTATGTTCAATACATTGCATGCCTTAAGAACAGATGATTAACAGAGAAAACTACCTGACCTATGTCAGAAAAAGCAAATGAGCAATACAAGAGAGGCAATGGTACCAAAGCTGCCTTGAAAGGAAGGTTATGGTCTTCTACTCTAGTATTTAGGTCTAGTATTTAGGTCTTCTACTCTAGTATTTAGTTAAGATCACATACATCATGAAATAAGCCATAGGCATAAATAAACCTATCCTAAGCTAGCAAAAGTTTCAGAAATTGACTAAATTTCAAATGGTGCTACAGCAAATCTCTGTAAGTAACAGGCAGAAACAACCTGAAGCACACCACCACCCAGTCAGTCGCTGGGAGAATTCACAATCCTTTACGCTAGGACCAAATTCCAGTTCTTAGATTCTAAAGGTCAGTCTCACCATTTTATCCCAGCATAAATCCTCGAATTTCACTAAAATATCAGAGAGATTAATAGGAAAAATGAACCAGTCCAAACTGGACTCATAGGAGGTAGCAGGTGTACCATCTTTAAAAACAGGGAGCTGAAAAAGACTATCAAAGATCATAACTAAGAAGTAAATTAAATTCTAAAGCAACATAACACTTTCAAGCTGTTTAAAACCTATCTATCCAAATATCAGCCAAGAGGGATGCTCCCAGATAGAAAGTCTTCTTCATTATTTTATTACTAAGAAGTCTGATCTATAGGAAAGAGAGATGAATCACTGATTAAACAACAACGAAAGATGAATCAGTTTAAACCCTTATGTTGATGTATCATTGATAAACAGCTTAAGGTCATAAAACTCTAGGTCATTGATTCTAAGGATTGATTTCTTTATTTTTTAAATTATTTTTCAGTTCACAAAAATGAAAGAAGTGTAAATGCTTCATACATTTTATTATAGTGCCTTCAAAAAGACACTTTCATTGCAGAAAAATAATTGGCAGTTACCTACTCTTTTGTATCGCTCTCTGTCTAGCTCTACTTAATTTTTAGTGACAAAATAAGCAGCTACGTATTTTTCCTGTGTCGTCTTTATTCCTGTTGCAGAGACAGTACATCTGTGACTGCATACAATATTTTTACTATGTGTGAAGCAACCATAACATAATTCATCTTCTCATCATCCACAAGCCCTCCTGACAACACTTGAGTGTTCTCACAGCCTGGCTTCTAAACACATAGAGATTTTAATTTCACTCCTCCATAAGCTGTATTAATGGGGGAATATGAATAACTTTTGTGTCCTTCTCCTTGTGAAGTCATGCAAAGAGCACTGGAAGCTGTTAACAGCTGACAGAGAACTTTCCAGCAGCAGACGCAGAAACTGATTTAGTAAAAGACATTTACAAATAAAGTGCAAATAAGTAGTTTCGTATGCAGCCAGCAGCCATGGGATAAAAAAGGTATGTGTGGCTGCAGCAATCTCTCGTTCATCACTGTTTATAACAACTACAATATGTCGTACTAAAATATACAATCTATCTACACGGATAAGAAAAATAAATACAGCACTGAAGAAATCTCATGGCAAGGCAGAGCATGAGTCACTTCAGTTACAGTTACTATAGAAACTATACCAAATCTAGATGGCACCATTTGATGTGTACGTGGCCAAGTGTGGTTGCTCTAGAAACCATAAACTTGAGAAACTTAACAATACATTGTTTACATCTGAGGTTTTTTGATTGTAGTCAGGCAAATACGTAGGCATGATATGAATCTCAGGAGCATAGGAAGCTTAAGCACTAAACGTAAATTTCTCAGTGTTATGAGAACAAATAAGAGCAAATTATTACTCAGGAGCCACATTTTGGAAGCCATTTTCTCACTCATCAAGAAAACCTTTCCTCAGAGGCAGTCTTAAGCAGGCTTAGAACATAAGCAGTTCTTGCAGCCATTAACCTACTTAATTCAAGTTTTAATTTCAGGCTGTTCAACAGGGATTCCATACAATGGCGTCACCTGTCTAAGTAGAGCAAAAACCTTTTCAATCATCCAACTGAGCAACAAAAAAATTAATACTTATGTTCAAACTCTCGTTCTTAAACAATAAAAAATAATTTTGGATTCAGCTAACACTTGAGAGTACAGCATCCCATAAAAGAACTAGTCCCAAAATCCAAGCATGCATCAGATCTGCCATTATCCCCATAGCCATTGTCTCAGTATTATAAAGCCCCTGGCTAACAATTGCAACTTGACAATTATGAATATAACAATAATTATCCTTGATAAGCATTTAACCTTATCAGGATTACAGAGATTCAAAGCAGCTTGGTTTCTGCATCTACTTCTGCATTTTTCTTTGGGGTTTAATCATGTACCATTTTAGAAAGTTCTGAATAAGCCAAGCAGTTTTTCTAGCTATATAAGATCAATATTTTTGCTACTCCACTTGGTCTACACATGATAAACTGTAAGCTTTATAACTAAGTACCTGAAGACATTAGAAAGTTTTAGTTAATTTGATTGCTGTCTTAAGGTATTTCTAACTACCTTTACAGAAGCAACTAGAGATGTACTGGCATACAAAGCCATGAGCCAAGATGCTGTTAACCCACTGGTGTGGAAAAATAAGGCTTTTTTGTCTTTCTGCTGTCCTATGATATGGCAGGTAGGAAAACCCTAAGATTCTGGAAATCTGGAAAGGCTAAGAACACTAAAACAAAAATCGGATTAAAAATTCTCTTTTCAAAATGCTTTTAACAAGATGTACTAGACATACTTTTGATGTATTCTCACCTTTAGTGAAATCACTACCTTCTGTATATTGAGCAATTTCATATAATTCTAAATTAAGAGAACTGCTCAGAGTCATTTAATCTAAAATTACTTAGCTGATGGCCTTCAGCCATCGATAAACCACTTTTCTGGGGTTTATTGGGGTGGAGAAGTAACAAACACTGCTGTACATATACTCACTTCAGTCCTGGAACATCCAGAAGATTGGTCAGTCCAGTCCAGTTAATTTCCAAAAGCTGTGAATTATAGAAAAAAAAAAAATGTAGGGGGGGAGTGATAGAAATTAATAAATAAATAAAATTAAAAAGCAACTTAGAATTCACAACACTGAAGGAATGAACCTGATCATTGTAGATTCTAATCAGTGCAGGGTTAATAACCAGTCTCCAGAATTTTCTTACATAGAAAACCAAAACTTCTTCCACTCCAAATAATTTTTAGCCATGGTTTTTAAAGTGGAGTTATAAAAACAACGGACCATCCTCTTATCCATCTTTCCACAGATCCATGTAAATAGGAAAATGCACACCCCAGTAAACATGTGTCGTAGTATCTATTAGATACAACCAGTAACAAATAATGAAATGCTGCCCTATTTTCTGAATATTTTTATACTGACCATAGACCTCTTATAGATGAAGTTGCCAGCATGAATTTACAAATTTGAATAAGCTGATGAAGAATCCCATTTGAGACCAAGAAAAGGTACTATGAAGTTCCTTACTCTGTTTCAGGGGGCTGCTGGCATTAACAACTAATTTCTAATGTTCTTTTCAATCCTATAATTTTCCAACTCTAGATAACAAAGCAGAAACAAGTTTCCTTATCACCCTTCTCACTGAAAACTTTCTATTAACTGCATAGAAGTTAACTGAATATAAGAAACAACCAAATTCAAACCCACCCAGCTATCACCATGTTTCCAGATCTGACTAATCCCATCTAAGAATAACTGCAGCAAAAAAGTTAAAATGCTTTTGAGGTTCCTCCTTTAAGAAACTAACTGTGGTGGTTCAGATAAATGCTGAAACAAAACAACAAGTATTTCCCAGAACGGATGTTGCACCTTTCTACAAATAGGCAAAAATAATCACCCTACATTCATTTCCTGCTAAAAAAGCCCCAGCACCTATCAAAAGGATCTATTAGTAATTTAAGTAGTGATTTCCTTTGTGTATACTTCCAACTAAATATAACACGTAATATCTTTACTTAAGAAGCACTGTTACTTAATATATTTTGAAATGGGGGAAAAATATTTCCAGCAGTGTTATCTATGAAGTATCTAGCCTACCTGTAACAAACAAGCAGAAAAAAAGAAATCATTATTCAACAGAAATGGTAGTAAGATTTAATAAATGAGTATTTAATCACAAAGGCAAGACGTATCATGGGATGTACTACAGCAACCTACATGAGCCAGCAACTCTCTTGCCAGAAAGAAGGATAAGGCTACCCTGGGCTGCATTAGGGAAAGCACACTGAAAGTTCAGCTAGTACATGTGAGAGTTTCCTATACTTATGAAAACAGTGACTTTTAGAAAATGCTTTTGAGAAGCTCAGGTTATCAGGCTTATCTTCAAACAGACCAAAAGGTTAAAATGACTCATCCAGTTTTCTCAAGAGCAAGTGTTTACACAAAAATTCTGCCTTTCTTCCTTCAAATTTATCTTCCTTTAGCATGAAGTGCCTCTATCAATTATAGATCAAGCTGTCAAGCCAAGCACTTAGAAGAAGTTGTGCATGAGAGAAGAAGGCATATTAGGAATACAGTTCTGTAATTATCATTTTCAACAAGGGAATGCAGTTAACTGGTTTGGAAAAGATCCTCTTCAGGTAGGTGGGAAGCTCAGTTTGCTAAGGCACATCTATTTATGGAATGCTAGCAAGGCTAAGTGGCAGTAATACTTTCCAGAAGTTGAGGAGTTCTTACCCAAAACTCACACAGTACACTCAACAGCCTTTTTTTTTTTTTTTTTAAGGTGTTATGATTTCTTTTCTACATGAGTTTCTTTTTTCTTTTTTTTTAATTTCCAAATGCAAATAAAAACTCCTAGAGATAATATGTTGTCAAATAAGTTATTTTACATTATTATGCAAGCTTTACTTGGACAGTTCTACAATAACCAGGAGTTAGAACACAGAACATTTACATTTAAGAAAACTGGAGGTAATTTCAGTGCATTCTTTGAAAATTAATAGTGGAAATTATTAGTGTATGTTCTCAACCTCAAGCTCATCTAAACTCTGAAAAAAATTAAGAAATAAATAATTGAGCTAGGATGAAAAGTCCAACTTATCATGAATAACTTTGGTTTTCTACTACCTCCTCAGTCCTGAAAACCCACAGATCTTTAAGTATAATATACAAGCAGCTTCGTAGTAGATGATAAGACTAATCACAACTTGTGTTTTCAGACTGGTTCTCATTTCTAATCACAAGTTTTGACATTACATTATATGACACACTAAAACAAACAAACAAACAAATCTATGTAGGCTACCAAGGCTCTGGAAGAAGTAATTTTACACTGTTTTAAGACAAAGGACATGGTTTATTACATTATTTAACCCCTTTTTCATTATCCATATGCAAATGAGAAGGCAAATCCACACCTTAAATTCCTAAAAAAGTGGTACCTATCCTAAGGTGTTCATGCCTGCATCTCATACTCAACAGTTTCACACACTGATGTTTTCGGAATAAATAGAAAATTTTAAAAAATTAGCATTTCCTTTTGATTTTTTCATGCTTTGTGTAGTATATTGAATAGAGCAGTTAACACAGCAATGTCCTGTGCTATCTCCTAAACAGACATAGCAGAACTAAGTGAACTGAGCAACATAACGTATGTTGAAATTCAGCATTGAGAAACATCTCCTACACTAGAGTAAAGCATGTATCATAGTGGCTTAACTGCCACAACCCAAAACAAAACAAAGAACAACCAAAAAGCCCTTTGAAAGGCGGCAAGACAGCATATGAAACACTGTGCCTGCAGTACAATCTCACTCAAGGTACTCTGATTATAAGACACCTCTTCTCAAAAACAAGGCTACCATTGTGTTCCGTCATCAGCCCTTAGGCCATGAAGCATGTAACTAATTACACGAAGAAACTGAAAAAGTAGTGCATTTAGACAGAAAATGCTATTAGAAAGAAACTTCTACCCATCCACTTATTATACAGGAATAAATACAAAGACAGAGGTCAATTTCAGAAATGTTAAAGACAATTACTCTTTCATTGAAAGTTAGAGCTAAGAAATTAGAAACCATTCGCTAAGGCTAAGCACTTTACAGGATTATTAGAAAAGCTTTCCAAATAATCGTAAGCCATAAAACATTTTGGAAGGAATACAAGCCTTCAGACTCCTGGCATAAATCAAGCTTTCACTATCTGGGCTTTGAGGCAAATTCTCCCTGCAGACAAGATCATTTGCCCAGCACGCTGTTTCCTTTCCAGTTCCACCAGGAAAGCCCAGCAGTAATGAAGAACACTTATTTATGCACTAACACACGCTCTCTTAGTCTACAGATACTGGTGACAAATGCCTTTTTTCCCCCCCTGCATAGAATCAGTTTTAGGCTGGAAGGGACCTCTAGAGGTCATCTGGTCCAACCTCGTGTTTTGTTGTTCTCCCCACCCTCATCACCTCCACATTCCTCTCAATAATGTCTCCAATCTGTACTTGTGGCATCTGAACATAACTGGACTCCAGCATAAGATACACCTTTTGTAACCTAAAAAAACCCGACAGTTTTCAACCAAAAAAAAAAACCCCAAACCAACAAAACAACCCACCCACCAAGTTCAGGCAAAATGAAGCAAAACAAGCTTGCTCCTCCAGTAGTATGGAAATAGGGAAATAGCAGTGGCAGCTGACAAACTCGCAGCAGAGAGGGAGTAGTAAGCAGTCAAATCTACAGTGCTGCTTGATATGCAGGAGGGAGCCCTTCCAGCCATAGCCCAGCCAAATAACAAGGATTTTCATTTGACATTTTGGGCATTACCATGCCGTGACATGCTGGAGAAGATGATGAGCCCTTAATTTGTGGTTCTGACAATGTCAAAGCAACCTCACCACTGTAACAAATTGAAGAGCCCTATGGAGAAAAAGCAAACAAGCAAAAGACTGCCAGTTGACAAATCATTTCATGAAGCACTGAATATTAAAAAAAAATCATACTTAAAATTTGGGCCAATAAATCTCCAAAAGAGCTTAACAATCTAATTTTCTTCTCGGTCACTGCTTTGAGCAATGCAATTTTCTTGGTTTAGCTACACTCCAGGAATGCCAGCTGGTTCTCTGCAGCAGAATTAACAGGGCACTGGAAATACTGAATTCAGGATTTGTCACCAAATGAAACTGACAGGAGCCAAAATTGATGTGGTGTTTTTCCACGACACATTGCAACTGAGAGAGATGGTATGCCTCTTACCAGTCAGTTCACTGGCCTAGAGCAGGATTTCAGACACCAGTTACACTTTCTGATGAAGTCATGGTACTCAAAGCTCTTTCCTGTCTCAAGACTTTCAGAGTACTGAAAACAAATTATGTTTTCTCCCTGAAAGCCAAGAAATTTGTGCCTTATCAATGCTCTGTATCGAGAGAGAACACAATACATATACTGAAAGAGTTTTGTAAAAATATATATGTCCCTGCAACCTGCAAGAAAAGGCAGGCTAAAACCCAATGAGCATTTACACACATTTGGTGTTCTCAATACCCTTAACACCTTTACAAAGGGAAAAGAATGAACTGGAATATAGAATGTAGAGGGCCTTATCTGAAGTTCACAGCAGCAGAAAAGGTAGCCAACACTGGCAACCTTGGGGAGCAGCGTGGCTTCCATAAGCACTATGAACTCTCAGAAGAGAGGCCACAAAGTATGTTAAATGCTGAACAACTTCCTGATAATCAAGTTCTGGAAGTATAAGCTTTCTGCAGGACAAACTGAAGCTCTGCTGCAGGGCACGGCAATACAACTCCATGGGATAAGCTGTGATTCTTCTCCGAAATTTATTACAGGAAGGGGACTAATGTACCCCCTTCTGTTAATTGTAAATAGTCATGCAGAAGCACAGTACAATACAGCCCATCACCACTACAATGCTCAAGTGTTAACATTATTGTAATAATTTAGCAAGTAACATTATCCAGTGTATTGCCCCAGTAAACATGTAATAAACTCAGCCTCTCGAACAAGGCTTGACAATACCATAGAAAGCTGGAATCACTGGTTTTCATCATTGCTCTAGGAAACACAGCATATCTCTGTACAGGAACTGTGTCTAACAGTAGTGTGTTTCCAGGTTTCACTGTCTAAAGATTTAAGTGAGAACACTGCTGCAGAGATAAGATGTATAATCATGGCAGTAAGAGACAGAGCAGGCAAGCTTTTGAGTTAAGGTGACCAGAAGAAGGATCACAAATGGTCTTACAAAAATCCAGTCCACCTTCGTATTCTCCATAGCGTCAACTACTCAATTCTCTCTACTTTTTACCCTCCTATCAGTCCTGTATTTCACTTTGCTGGTTTTGTTTTTTTTTTAAAGAGAAGAGAGTCAGATTAGGACACATGTTCAGTACTAAGTAAGCCACTAAACAAGCTTTTGAAAGATACCAATTTGTAGTACAGTTATAAGGCACATACGCCTCTATAACTGAACAAAAAAGCTAAATAAGTAACTACGCGATATTTTGTTCTAAAAGGAAAATAAAACTCTGCTTAAAGAAGCAGAATATATAAATATACATTATGTTGACACGAGAAGTAATGCAAAAAGCCTTGGAGATCATGATTATTTATAGTGCTGACTTCTCTCTTGCATTGAAGCTCCAAGATTGAAAATACTACTTCAAAATACAAGAATGCACATATCTCTATCTCTTGACATCTCTTACATATTTGGACATATATTATAAGATGATGAAACTTTTAGTACCTTATTCACTATAATAAAAACAAAATACAGTACTTAAAAAGTTTCATATAGAGTAAGTACTCTTGCAGCATCAAACCTTCATGCATTACTCAGAAATACAAGACTGGTAAATTCATTAAACAAGTATGTTCAGAACTACTCATTTAGGCAGCATTGCCTTATATAGCCATCAAGGCCAGCAAACAGATGATACAGAGCAAGAGGAATTGTTGCCAGTTACTTTAGACTGGAAAATATGAGAACAAAATCTAATACTAGTTGCCAACAAATTCCTCTTCTTTTCTAACGAAAATATTGAAGAAAAGCTTTCCTTGGCTGCAGCCACTTGCTCTCTAGTAAGAGGACAGGATTTGATTATTGCTATAAAAAGAATTATTCTACATTTTTCTACAGAAGTTAGAAAAATAAACACCAAGGAAACACTGCAGTGGGGAGAGAAGTCTGCTCAGAAAAAAACATCCGCATGTAACTGTCAAAATTATAGAAGAACTTGATTCAAAGTAATTTTTTGAACAATCCACCCTTAAGTTTTCTTAAAAACTAAGCCAGTGGTCAAATTCTAAGTGGAAAGAGGGTGAATAACACTTATCATATTTTTCCTAACTGAATACTTTTAGAGAGGGGTTCACTGTTTAATTTTAATACTGTGTCTACGAATCTTTTTTGTCCCACTAAGTCAACAAGACCCCTAATAAATGACATGGGGGTAGTAGTAAAGACAAAGTTAGTCTGGCCAAAGTCTTGCACAAAGTTCAGAAAGCTACTAACAACAAATGAGAGGAGTCTCATTTGATATATTTTCAGTTTACTATCTCAAGTCCAAGTTGTCCAAGTTAAGCACTTCACAAATGCATGACACTTAAAAAGGATAAGGGGCAAAAAGGACTGGGTGCAGTTACTGGAGCTAAAGGCTGACTGGACAGGTGTCTGGGAGTACCAGAAATGAAAGGTTCAGACAAATGGTACCAGAACACAATGCTGGGAAACAGAAAGTGTCTGGAACCACTTTACAAGGATGCCTGCTGCTGTTCACTCCCTCCCTCCCCCCTGCCAGCTTTGCTACCTTTTCCCTAGAAAGCAGCAAACAGCAGTAGCTGCGGGAGGTACCCCAGGGAAGCAGTCCAGACACTGCAGTGGGTCATGGCTCTGCCACTGCGTGTACCAAACACCTTCTGCAGAATGACAACACATTGGTTGGTTCTTCAGTGAATTCAAAGTGAAACAGACAACACAAACCACATCTACAACACACGGAAAGGTAATTTGGGGGGGTAAAGATAAACTCTCTGCTCCCATAGAATAGAGCATTTGTATTTAACTTGTTTACTGGATGGTCCCTGTAAAGTGCTGGGTACTGCACTGAGGCTGGAAATGGGGAGAGCACTGAATAGCAAAATAGCATCAGAGAGGATGCTAACAATTCCACAGTGCAGACTACCATACGGCACCATTCAATCCTTGTCATGGCCCTGCTTAGTTTTGTTAGTACAAACATGAATGTTAACAGATGCCTCACTCTCCTACTGCTCAGCCAGAGGGTAAACAAGAGACAAAACTTAAGCAGCTATCTCCTAATGTTTAGACTTGCTTTAAAGAAACGTGTGGAAATCTAAATTTGGTTCATCCCGATGTACTTCCCCAATCCTTTCCAAATAAGAGCAATGATGTTTTATCAGTTTTGCATGAACTATTTCACTTTTACGAAAAAGCTCACTAAAGTGTCCACAAAACATTTCCAAATTCTTGCACGTTTTACTAAGATTTATGTCTACATTCCCTCTGCCCAAGCACACAGGTGAAACAAGCCACATTTTTCCTAAGCCATGCAAAACACCCATACAAATCTTTTCAACAAGTTAGCAAAAATTGATTGCAGAACCTTTGTTTAAAAGAATTGTGTTTACAAGAATGAGCTTTCACAGAATACAGTAACAACAAACTTTCTGAAGCTGTTGAAGTAAAGAATTCACTCCCCGCCCCCCAACCCTTGAGAACTAGACCAACTTTAAGAAGTTGCAAACTGCTGAGGAAACCAAGATAATCAATCTGAGACTGTCTCAAATGCCTAAAGCCATGTATTTGTATTTTACGACCTAGATACTTTGAAACTCTTAAAACTTGACATCACAAGATTCAGTTTAATTAGAACATATCCAAGAAACAAAAGTTCCCAATGGAAAACATACTTACAAGTAAGAGACGGAAATAATTACTTTCTTTAAAGAAATCTGTGTAGCATAAGAATTTCCATGATCACATTTTCTATTGAGCTGATATTTACTATAAGCTGTATCAAACTTCAAATCGCTGAAACTGCCTTACACACACATATACAACAACAAATTTTCTGTCAGCAAGTGTGCAGTGTGTATTATATTCTCCTTTATATTTTTCTAAAGTAAGTTTATGGTATGGAATTTGTAAAATCTGTGAATATTTGTTGATGCATATGTTGATTAAGACAGAAATTTCCTGGAAATAGTAAAACCTAGATGAGAATTACTGTCATATTTTCTAAGATTTAATTCAATTAAAACTGTAGAATATTTGTTACTCATTTGCAGACACTGAAAATTACTTTTGCTTTCTATCCTCTGTTTTTCTACCAGTGCTGCACCAAGTTACCAAGACATATACTGGGACTTGTCAGCCACTCTTACCTGCAAGATTCAGACTAGAGCTTTTGAAGTGAAACAATCCCTAGGTAAGACAATGCACTCTCTATAGTGTCATACAATAGCACAGACTTCAATGACACACATCTATCCTTCTAATCTAGAGGAAAGTGTTGAAATTAAATTGTATGACTATACATGGCCTAGCATATATTCCACATATTGTATTGCATGACACCTTCTCTCCCCATAACTACTGCTACTGTCGTGATCACTGAATTACAATTCCATCTCAGTTTGTGCTTCATCTATTTTTATCCGCAGGTCACTGGTAAATGTGATGGAACTTGCCTACCTGGCATCTTCAATCATCATAATGGGTAATGTTAAAACACTCATTTTGATTTGAATTTGTGGTAACGCCAGCATGGTTTTCAAAACAACCTTACACAGATCTTGGGGTGTTTAGACCCCTTAGACCATGCCCACCTGCAGACTGTGATGAGAAACAGCAATAGAAACTTTTTTCCAAACAACCTAGATGATATCTATTGATCTTTCCCTTTCTACTTTTAAGAAAAACTTGACAGCTTTGATAAAACACACTTTGTAATTTCAAGGTAATTATTATTCATCCTGGTTTCTTCTAGTAGTCATAAAATTCATCCACTATTTTTCAGAGGAAGTTCAACCAAAAAATAGTGATTTCCCAATTTCTTTCCTTTTGCTGCTTAATTATTGATCCATCATTTTCCAACTACTACATCAGCACTCTAATAATAAGAGTGGAAACAGAGAGAAGTACTCACAGGTTTCCTAAGGAAAAAAAGGGATAGTGCTCCAATTAGGGGCATATCTCCAATTAGTGGTTCCAGGATAACCCTCATAGTGCCATGGATCTGTAAAAGAGGAGAAAAAAATCAGCAATGGAAGGGGATTTAGTTAATGTTTTAAATAAAATTTATTCACACTTAAATTCTTGATTATGGGAGAATTTTATATATATAGCTTTACATATCATCCAAAACCAAAAAATTAACACAGTCCCTAAATAGTCAGGGCTACAAACTCATTATATTCATTACACTATGCTGGGTCATGTTAGTGGTAATTTTGCTAAATATGGAGTAGATGATTATTTATATAGCTCAATGCAAACAAATGTGGCACCAACCAATACCATGGCATCCACAGATCCTGAAACAGAAGTAGGCAAGTGCTCATATGCGCACACACAAGCATACTATTTTTCTCAGAGAGAGATTTGTTATCAGAAAGTTAAAGAAATCTGAGAAACAGTATCAGAAAACAAAGCATTTAAACTAATAATTCCATCTAACACTGAATTATTAAATAAAGCAAAATTTTAAGCTTCAGGATCCCTTTATGAACCTACACAACACATGAACATTGCCTTGATATGGAAATATCTCCATCTTTCCCAGTAGAAAATGTTACATATTTAAAACAATGCTACATCTAAAAGAAATCCATTCTTTCAGCTGTCATGTTACTAAAATTACTATGTAATATCGGTATTATACAACTGAGAAAAGAAAAAATAGCAAGCAAAGCTGCAGAATTACTGGTTCTTTCTTATAAACTCTTTCATCAGAAAAGAACAATTCCATATTGACTCTAACAAAATGAAAAGAAAAAAAAAAAATAATTTCACCTGTATACTTTTCACACCAGCTCTGCAGAAATATCTCTTAATCTCCAAATCAATTTCACAGTTTCCAACAAAACTAAAAGAAAGAAGAAAGTACACATTTCATTTTTATGGACTAAACTGCAATACACTATTAGTTCTGTACTGTCATAATAGTAAATTTTGCATCTCAGGTCTATATATAAAACATGCATGTTAAAACATTACAACATGTAACAACCTCAAGACTGTAAGAAAATTACATCCCCTTCAAAATATCACCACTGTCATCAAAATCACTCAAAATTAGCACATAAGTATGTTATCTCCTGAAGAAAAACCATGCAAATAGTCTTACTTTGGGGAAATAATGGACATACAATTTCTACTCCATTTCAGGAAAGCTCTACAATGGGTCTCATTGACAGTACATGGACCCAACTCCACTCTCATCTGATAGAATCATAAGAAGCTCTGCACAGAGATGGTTATTTTGCTAAAAATCAAAGTTGTCTGAAATATTCAGAGACTTGGCAAAACCAGTTATATTTGTAAATTCAATAAGCTGGGCATGCTGAGCAGGATGATCCATTCTGCAAGGTTTAAGCCAAAAACAATTGAGACCTTTCTGAAAGGAAAGATGAGGCAGGACGCAAATTAGAAAAGATCTTAAAAGATCTTTTCCATTTTGGGGGATGCAAGTTCAATGGCTTGACATTTTGCAAATGCTGCTCTATATCTCACAGACAGATTTTTACAGTGTGGTAAAAAAAGACCCATCTAATTTATCCATGCTACAAGGCTAAAGGATTATTTGCACACAACTCAGACTCAGTTTTTAGCAGCTGATTTTCCTGAAGCTCCTTGCAGGTCACGCATGTACCATGAGAGAAATCTGAAGAGCTTTCTGAACAGACTGCCTAGTTAAAGAAAATGGAAGAAGGAACTAAGTGGGGAGGTGATAAGGCAGCTTAAAGCCAGACACCACGGTGCGGGAGGAAACTTGTTTCCTCTACAGGGCATCCTGTTTCAGATTCTGCAGTAGAGCCCAGGCTCTCACATTAGGTTCCTCAGGCCTACCCCCTACAGTGAAAAACTGTTCAGCCATGTTTAGGAGTCTGATGGAATTTTATCACAAAATCACCTGGGAAATTATGAACAAAATGGAGTTCCTCTCCTCATGGGGCAATTTTAGGATCAAGTCAAGATAAAATAAGATACTCTCACAATAATAATATAGAGCAGCACGACTCCCGCCCTCTCCCCACAACAGCAGATGGCCACAAGGTACTACCAAAAGAAAACAAAGGTGAGAGCTGCTGCATTCAGGATATCCCATATTCCAATCACCTGCAGCCTCCCATGCTTTGGCTGCAATGGCACTAGCTACAGGATTTCAAGCAAATTCTAATTCAGTCATTCCCTTAAACAGAAATAATCAACAGCAGCAAGACATCCTTGTAAATAGCCAAAACTGGAATGTATTTTGGACTATTCCAAAGATAACACTGTGCAGGATCATTTTGGTACAATGACCAGTTTGGGGACTGGAAGACAACACATGACAGGGGTCTATGTGAAAGGGCAGTGACCACTGCTGTCCCTGGAAAGAATGGTGTGATTGTACAGTTTAAAAATAGGCATATCATTTTTTAATATACAATTTAAAGCGATGAAATTTCTATTTTTGCCTAACTATATATAGAGATAGATATATGTATAAATACACACATACATATATAATTGCATAACAACATGACACAGAGGAGCAAGGTCAATTAAAACTTGCAAGTGAAACCTCAATCTTGGCACTTTGTAGCCTCAGAACTATTTGTGTTATGAAGACTGGGAAGCAATAAGCTCATTTGGAAATCTGTAATAGCATGATGACAGATGAACTAAAAATAGTCACAAATTTCATTTGAGGGAAACAAGTCAACAACTTTTAACCTTATTATGAAGTTAAACATGGTTTTATCTCCTAAGATATGCGGCTGGGTCCATTAACAGTCTGTGCCATACAGAATTCCATACATACAACCTGAATGCTCGTTTAATAAGCAAATTCTATACATTCAGACCATAATATCTCCAAAATATTTATGATCCTTGTAATGTACAGATCACTGAAACTGATGACAGTTTTATGAGGCCAGTCTTGTAAGAATGTAACACTGGCTACACCGGATCAGATGAGAGCATAGTATACTGTACGTGCTCACTGTAGCCCATAGAACAAAGAATAGGACGAGCATATTTCCCAGGCTACAATGATCTAAGATTCTGTAACTTGGACTATCTGCATTATTTTTTAGAAAGTCTTTTGACCCTATTTTTACTTCTGTCTTCTTCCAGTACAATTGTAGAGTGTATCTCCCTTCAACTGTGCCACATAAAAAAAAAATAAAAATATTTCCATGTATTTAATTCTGCAGCCTAAAACATTTTTTTAGTGCCTCTACTTTTTGCATCATGAGAAATGAAAAAAAAACCCTCAGTTGTACAGTATTAACAACCATTTCCTCAGTCATCTTTGGCTTTCTTTACTACAGTTCACATTTAATTTGACTGAGTTTATCTTGTTTTCTGTTGATCCATAAGCTTTAATTTTCCCCAAGTGTTTACTGCATTCATGCACTTTAGCAAATACAGTATTTCTGTTTCTTTACAGTTTATTTAAACTTCATTTGCTCAAGTAGTTAAAATTTTTTCCTCACACACCTCTGTCACCTGAAACTAACTAGACTTAAATTGTAACATGAGTTTTGACATTTTTTTAACAAAAAGCTCAGAATAACTAAGAGAAAGGCAAAGCATTCCCTTTGCAAATGTTGTCCTGAAATTGAATGTTTACATGCATTTTCCAATGACTGCTTTGCGGAATAGACATTCAAGCTGCTTACAAGAGAAAAGTCTGAACTGAGTCCCCAGTGATGCACAGGACCTGTTTCAAAAGGTTCTGAAAAACAATCTGAAGTAATGATTATTATGCCCTCAATATCCTTGATGAAACAATTAAAAAGTAACCCAAACACACTACTTGCACAATCAAACTTAAGGCAAAATGCAAGAAAAAAACCTCAAGGAAGATGCAAAAAAAAAAAAATACTAAAGAAGTGTTTTGCAGACACATTGAAACAAATGCTCTGTAGAGAAGATCCAAAGCAAATGCATACACCCTGACAGTAGGAAGGACTAAAGGAAGCAACAACAGTGAAACAGCAAGAGAAAAGGAGATTATTAAAAGAATAAGTGTAGTTTCTAAAAATATAATTTTTCCTTCCCTTTCCCCTGCCACAGGGCTTGGCTTAGTACAACTATTCTTACAAATGCTTAGAGAGACTTTTCTGTTCCCTTCTCAACTGTACTTAGGGAATGAAGGGCTTATAGAAAGCTCCTAATTTTAAATTAAAATTAGAATAAACTAATTTCACTGGAGATTAAACTCTACTGAGATAAATAGTCAGAACAGACTTTTCTCCAGCAGTAAGACAGTTCTTTACAATCTTGCAAAAGTGAACTACAGTTGATTCCCTGAGTAATAGTTCAGGGTTGGTATCTGTACATAGCTCTATCTTAACATGGAAAGAAAATTTATTACGGAGACTTTTATTCTTCCTTCCTGTTACTATTGAAACAATCCTTAGACCCTTAGAGAGCCCTTAGACCCTTGCATTTTTAGAGAAAACTTTAAAAAAAAAGTAAAAAAGTAATTAAAAAAAATTAATCCAACAGTAACAATTGATATAGGTCTGTTTTCCTGAGGGCTTAAATCTGCAGAGGTGAAGCTGTTCTTCGAGCTGGTATCAAAAGTGGCAACAACTGAAAACTGAAAGAAATTTCTCCATTAAGACTAACCAATTTGTCTTTTTACCTACAGAAATAAAGTGATTCCTATCAAAAAAAGATTTGGCCCTTCTCACAGACATAGCTCCCAGCACTGTCTGAAACCCAGGAAAGGATGCAGCAGCATCTTCCCTTGCCACTCTGGGGCCCAGCTTTGACAACAAAGCATGGTCTTCGACATAGCTGAGACTTAAGAGAAACAACTCAAAATTAAGAATAACCAAGATTAAACTTTGGAAGTGACTCTGAAAAGGAGAAGCTGAGAGGCCTGATTACTCTTCTGTTTACTGCCAGGGGAGCAGCAAGAAACACAGAAGGCTGCTCTTTGCTGGATGGGCAGCGAGTAACAAATGTGGCCTTTCCACAACATAAAAGCAGGAGCAAGTAGTCACTCTAACACTTGCCTATGATGGTCAAATAAAAACATTTCTGGGTTCACTGACTGAACTTTCAAAAAAAACTGCAGACTGTGTTGAGAAAGACTTTGGCAAATGCTGGGTAGATCTATTTATAAAAGTGTATGAAAGAGGTCATGATGAAAGGGCAAAGAAACCCGAAGCACCAGAGCACAGTCGCTCTGGCATTATATAATACATAGATTTACCTCAGTTAGCAGTACGAGCACAAAGTACTTTGTTAGCTGTCATTCTCATTTTCTAATATTGTGTTTATAAAAAACCTCACCAAGTAAGTAACTGAGCAAAGTAAAAAAAAATTTTTTAAAATTAAAAAAATCAAACATCTTATAACCTAAATTTTAAACTAGAATAAACTTCATGGTAAATTTTTAAAGCACTAGGAAAAAGATAGTCTTTTGGTTTTGGAAAGTACTTTTTGTTAACCAACACTGCCTTTGGTGATGCAGTCACACTGAGTTGATCTACTATTTCCCCGAGATAAATGCTACTTATAGCATGCAGTTCCTTCTTCCATTCAGACACAGTTAGAACTACATTTGTGTAATGAAGCAATTCTTCTCCTTTCAGGCCGACCGGACTGCTGAATCAAAAAAAGTACGTATTGCAAGCATGGGCACCACTGAAATATGATAATATTTACCTGATTTGAAGATCCAAAATGATCTGTCTTTTGTCCACATTTTCAGTGTACACTTTTACACCATTTATCCGCAGAGGCTGAAAAAATGAAAATTTGGGTCACAATCACCCCCTGAAACACTAAGGACTTGGGGAAGAATGGCTGGAAAACTGCCTTGTGGAAAAGGACCTGGGGGTTCTGGTCAACAGATGGCTGAAGATAAGCCAGCAGTGTGCCCAAGGTGGCAAGAAAGCCAACTTCATCCTCCCTTGTGTCAAAGACAGGATGGCCAGCAGGACTAGGGCAGCAATCGTCCCCCTGTACTTGGCACTGGTTCCGTTTTGGGCCCCTCACTAGAAGGGGGACATTGTGCTATTGGAATGTGCCCAAAGGGCAATGAAGCTGGTGAAGGATTTGGAGAGCAAGTCTTATGAGGAGTGGCTGAGGGAATTGGGGTTGTTTAGCTTGGAGAAAAGGAGGCCCAGGGGAGACCTCACTCACTACAGCTACCTGAAAGGAGGTTGGAGCAAGGTGGGCATCAGTATGTTTTCCCAAGTGACAGGACAAGAGGAAACAGCCTCAAGTTTCACCAGGGAAAGTTTAGATTGGATATTAGGAAAAATTTCTTCACAGAAAGGGTTGTAAAAGACTGGAACAGGCTGCCCATGGAAGAGGTGGAGTCACCATCCCTGGAGGTATTTAAAAGACATGTAGATGTGATGCACAGGGACATGGTTCAGTGGCGAGCTGGCAGTGCTGGGTTAACAGTTGGACTTGATGATCCTAAAGGTCTTTTCCAACCAAAACAAATTATGTCTCTATAACATGCAGAGAAAGGGTAGGGGAGGGAATTTAAATATTTACTTAAAATCCCATTTATGACAAACAAAGACAAACACAAAAGACAACTTCACAAAAAAAGCCGTTAAGCTACATCTCAACAGAAGTAGACTTCCGGTTGATGCAAGTAAGATTAAGTAGTGCTGAACTTACTGCAAACAGAGGTAACTTATTCTTAGCTTGGACTGGTCAAAGAGGCTCTTCCACAAGCATGTAAGAGCTGTGTATTACTTATCTGCTCCTTGATACTATGTTATGTGCAGTTCTTTGCAAACCTGAGTCGGCAGTCTTGTCACTGGACTCTGCACATAACACGATTAAAAGTTTACAACTGGCAGGAAAAGGAAAATGGTCTCTGCGGACTTAATGTGAAGCACAACATGAAAGGTATTAAATTTATGAGCTCTTCACATGAATAGGAGTTACTACACTTGAGTCTTCTCCCAGTTCTCAAGCAAATTTCTGAAGCAGACACCCCAGGGGAAAAGAAAAAGAAATAAAACCACACCACCAAAATCCCCACTCACAAGAAAACATCCCACAGAAATGAAGCCTCTGCTAAAAATCACAACACATTATGTTACTGTTACAACAGAAACCAGAATTAGGCTTTCTACCAAGTGTCACCGAGAAGTATTTTTGTGCAGATTTAAACAGACTACGTGAAAATGGTGTGTAAGAGAAAGCCTCGTAGAAAAACCTTTAACAGACACTGACCTGATGACCAATATCAATCTTTGTAAAGCTGAAGGTACTGAGGTGGTTGTTTGCTCCTCTTACTGCTGGTTCTATGGTCTCCCGGAAGAGTTTCTCAATAAATTGGCAAATAAAAGGCCACATCTGTTTTACAGTCTAAGGAAAAAAATAAAAATCTACATGAAGCACAACTTCCCACGTAACTAAGTAGTATTCTTTAAGGAATATTTAAGAAATTTTGTACAAGGTTTCAAATGCACAAGTTTTCTGTTGAGTTTTTTATGGACCAGAAGAACTGGCTCCTTTTTACAAACAAGAAGGCTTTCTGAAATTCTCAATTTGTGTGTTTTGTACATTTGTGTAACTCTGCAGCACTGTAAGAGGGGAAAAACAGTATTAAGAATTTTCTTCTTTTATGCGACAAATTCCTGTGCATTCAGAGCTGACACGGAATGCCAGGGAGAAGGGTGAAGAGGGTCACATTCATTTGCATGTAAAGCAAGGAATAAGAAAAAAATGAGTCAAGTGCATTTCTTAAATACTTACATAAGGCTTAAAATGTAAAAATTACAGTATTTTACTGTCATGTGTAAATACATATATATCATTTATTTTTTGCTCACTATTTTTCTTAATTAACTCATGTTTTTCTATGCTCTTTGCATGAGAGATATTTGAAAAACAAAAACCCCAAGCTACACAGATCTCTATCTTAGATTATCACACATACAAATCAAAACTGCAAAATTGATTTATTTTTAGATTGTAGGTCAGGAACCTACAGTAACTGGAAACTATCCCAGGCAAGTAGAACATGAAAGACTCTGTTTACAGCTGCTGCGACTTCCACACAATTACAGCTATCATTATTTTAATGCCACTTAAAGTCATTTCCAAACCTTATTTCAAGACCATGAAGGTAGATGTTACCTTCCCCATAAGTCACTAGACCAACAACCAGGAGCTTCAAGTATGTAAAGAGCAGAGAAAGTTAAAATTCCTCTTTTCTCAGATACTTGACTTAGACACTTTTTTTTTTTTTTTTTTTGGG
>VWZY01007898.1:57727-77968 GCA_013399075.1 Chloroceryle aenea
TTAGTTGGGGGGGGGGGCAAGGTTTATTTGTTTGGGGACTTTTTGCTATTGTTTTGATTTTTGTTTTGTAAATATCAGATTACCCTCCTCCCCTTGCCATTTAGAAGCACTGCTAATAACTACCCTTACCTTGTTGAGCCATTCTGCCCTCTCTATGTCTGGAAAATGGACCTAAAACAAACAAACAAACAAAAACACCAAATAAAAAAAATATACAAATATAAACCACTTTAAGCTAATCACGTCCAGTTAATTATAATGCAGGAAAGGTTAGGGATCTCCATATGAGCAATACATACAACGACTAACATATCCAGCATTAACAGAATGTTAGAACTCACGAAGTTAAAATATGAACTCATTCCTGAACCACACAGATATGAGACCAAGCATATATTTAATAGTGGCATCTGGCATAAAGTATGGCTTTAACACCATAAATGAACTTAGACAAAAAAAATACAAATAGCAAGCATAGCTGACTCAGCTAGCGTCAATTAAATTTAACTCTTATTTCAGGGAGTTTTAATATGACACACAACTGCCAAGGTCCTGACTGCACTTCTTTTCATTCCTGACAGATCTTTTGCAGCATCAGTAAGTCATGCCTAGAAAATCAGCAAAGCTAAAGCTCAGGAATATGGATTGAAGGTCCTCCAAAAGTCCTTCCAAAGACACTTTAGGTGATTTCTTAAACTGCAGAAATCAGCAAGAGTCAGACGTGTGATGGCATATACACAGTTTGGAAAGTACCCATCACAACAGCTATTAAACACTGGAAGAACAGGCACAGTTTTCCAGACACAGAAGAAGAGCACAGACAGTAGCTTTACATCTTACACACACACAGAAGAGATAAAACCCTGAAGCAGTTCAGTAGAAGCAGAGTTAATAAAAATGTCTTTAGAAATGAACAGCTTCTACAACAAGATGAAGATCTCACTTCTGAAACATAAACAGCCTTTGAACACACTAAAAACCTGTGACCTACATATACTGACTTTCGTGATGCAATGTCCCTACTTAACTGTGGAACTGCGAAGTCTTAATCCCTTCACAGCATAACAGATTGTACCCCTGGTTTTAACAGCAGTGCCTAACGGCTATTTTTATGATGCACATATCTCAAATGGGAACATACATTTTAAACTGTCTGTTCAACAAGCTGGATTTGAAACCAGCCCTATTAATGATGTCATCTTTGTTTAATTTTTATTAAATACTTGCATTAACAATCAGCATTAACATATTCTTGAATATACTCCAATTAAGAGTATATTCAGAGCTATATTAAGGACTGCTGCCTTCAGACCAGTCCTCAATTTCATCTAAGCATCCCTAGTTTAGCTACATTGGGGGACTGGTCCCGACAGCATAATCAGTATTGTCAGAAAGAGACTGAACAAATAACTTTCTCAATATTCCCAGGTCCATACCTAAGGTAAGCCATGTTTTTGCAGATTCTTAAAGAATTACAAATACAAATACTGTTGCCTTCCACTGTCAAAAGACAAGTAAGACAAAAAAGTATTTTTTTCAAGAATGCCAATTATCTGTAAAAGTCACATGGCACAAGAATGTCTGATAATCTGCTTGACTAACAAACACATTCAATAGGAATTATTTTACTGAGTTCAAAGAATAGAATTATTAATAACAGATGGAATATTATTTTTTATTTATAATTTATTTCCTAGAAAATTATGGTGGATAGAATGACAGAAATCTATATTTAGAGGGCTTTATGTTTTGTTTTCCTTTATTAAAAACATTTTTTTTCAACATAAGCAGTTACTGTATGTACATTAATTTATACTTGTACAAGAAATTATACTTGAACAAAGCTTACACTTAACATTTGTCTTACAGGGTTCTCAAGTTGCTCCTAGCACTCAAAGCTAAAGGAAAAAAAGAATGAACATTAAGGTAAGCCTGATGCTAGCAAGTTAACATTTTGGTCTCTCTCCTAAAATATCTGCCTTCTGAATGTGAGGTCAGAAAATGTACCAATTCTCATTAATTACTTATCTCTTAAGCATGATGTTGGATCAACATGAATATTTAAATTTTATTTGCTTAGGAGAGCAATCAGTGGCATTCACAGGGTAGGAACTCAAGAGCTATTCTATGCAGGGGAGAACATGAACTACAGCCCTTGTAATGAACAGCAATAAATAACAAATAAATAAATAAAACACATCAACCAAACAACAAAAGAACAACACACACACACAAAACAACAAACAAAGTAACAAACACACAGATGAAAGAGGAAAAAGAATTCATGGAAATACCAAATTCAAATCTGTCTGCTGTAACACAAGTTACAACAGAGTTAATATGTTCACCATCCTTTTTTAGTCTTTTGTACAAGCAACCAGTTGACATCAACATGAGAGCCACACTAGACTGAGAAAAACTTCTTGTCCCAAATATAACCTCAGGCCAGATGAAATTGATGAATTCCAAATCCCAGGTTTAGGGTATAAACTCCCCAAGGCCCAGGCCATGATTCCTCCGCTATGCACACGGCTGATATTTAATACATCTGACTGGAATAAAACGGGTAACATCCCTCTTTTCACCCATCAAGCACTCTTCACATTCAGTCCCAAATTATGCAGAATCTCTTGAGATTCACTGGTGGATCAAGCAAGCAAGAGGCCACATGGGTTAGTATCTAGCCACACACACTAATTTCTTCTTTTTGAATTGTATCTGTTGTACAGGCTGTAAGCCCCTGCTTAACAGGACAATTTTTAATTTTTTTCCACAGATTTAATAATTACTTGTCCTTTAGCATTCCACTCCCATAATGCTTGTACCACTAAGGTAGTACTAAGCCAACTCCTTAATTAAGTCTAGTTTACTTCTAGAGCAGCACACATTAATAGGCAACAAACACTACAATGAATTACATCTTACATTCCTGTTTCTCATCCCCTTTCCATCCTTGATTTCTATGGACTCCACTGTTAATGTAATTCAGTTGCATTCAGTGTCTATTATGACAGCCAAACCAGCAAGTGTAAAATACAGTCTTCCATCTTCAAGACCAGAGTTTTTAATTTTTAATTTTTAATCCAGCCAACCTTGAATCAAAAGTTGAGCTTTATTTAATCTTCAGATGCTCCAGGAACAGGTAGGCTAAAAACAGGGCATAAACATTTATCAATCTACTAATTCCATACATTTACCAGGTTGAAATATTAACATCAACATTACATTTTGCTTTAAGAGTTTTTGATATCAAACACAATCTTATGCAAAGACAACTGGGGAAAACCTGAGGGGTGGAAGTTGGTGCTCTGGATCAGCCAGGACTGAAACAAGAGTACAAGGCAACTGTACAAACATTTTACGGCCAGAAACAGAAGCAGTAATCGGACTGATGTGTAAAATCTATTAATTCCTGTATCAAAACTACCAAACAAGTATGACACAGACACAAGTCAAGATTTTAGCAGACAGAAGACTAAAAGCATTTTAGAAGACTAAAAGCATTTTCTGCTTGGTTTCTATTACTAAATTGCTCATGCAGGTTTGGCAAGTATTGTCTCATTTCAAAAAAGGCGACACAAAATCATGTAAAAATAAATGATTTAGCTTTCTCACACATCTGCTTGTGCTCAGCTCTAAACAACTCTCATGTTTACTTCCTACTTCTGATAGCCTCATATCCTGCATGTCACAAAATTCAATTCAGAATACATTTTTAGTAATGATCAATAAAATACCAGAAAGAGCCCAAGGAATGCAGTTCCTTGTCCTGTCCTGGAAGATAAAATGGAGCAACAACAAAGTAAAACCAGTGAAAAGTTCCTATTTCCATAGCAAGAGTAGAAATATTTGTTACCTACAATTATTTCATTATTCAGACTCTCTACATATGCTCTGTGTGTTGGCTACATGAACTCTGTTTTCTGCCCAGATGACCAACTGCATCTTTCTAAGGAAACAAAGCTAGATAAACAACTGTTAAACTCAAATCCCATAGAAAATTTTGAAAAAAATCAAGCAGTAATCAACAAATAATAACAAATGAGTCTGAAAGTCTAAATACTAATAATATTGTTGCCTTAAATATAATCCTTCATCTGCATCAGGGAGGTTGCACGTATATATGTAGATTTTGTTACAAGGAAGCATTGACAAGAAAATCAGAAAAAAATGAAGTTACAGCACCCTTCTGAAAGTAACAGTGAATTACTCTAACCACAAGTTACAGGGATTAATAATTAATACCTGTATTAATTAATTATAAGGTCACACAATATAATCAAATTTCTGTATATAATTATGTAACTAAGTATTCTTGAACAGCTTTCCAGTTATTTCACATGTATCTCTTCTATCAGTCCCTTCTGCTTTACTCTGGAAAGCTAAAATGACATCCAAAACCCCTTCTCTCTGTCAAACGTATATTTACCTAGCTTAAATGTAAAAATACAAAAGGTTATCACAATTAGTCTTCACAGTCTCTACATGCATCATTAGTGGAAAAGGAAAGGAAATTTAGAACAGAAACACAACTTAGGTGCTCTAAATCACCTTCTGAACTCACCACGTAAGCGGTTATTTAACTACTAAGCCTAAAGCTAAATTGTGTGGCTAAAAGGAAACACACTAAAATTAAATTATCCTTTGAACTGTAACTGCCAGATTAATTTGTCTAAAGTCACTGCACTCATAACTCAAAAAGGCCAGAGAAGTTTAGTAAAATAATTAAGAATCATCCCAGGATGAACAGAATAAAGAGTGTCATACAGTGATATTCAAGCTCAATTTAACAGCTATTCACTCCAGTATTTTCCAGTCGGTAAAGCAGGCTGGCCTAAGGACATTTTAGGTAAAACAGAGCCGAGCAGGGCTAATAGCTTAATCCCATGTATTCCAGCCAGCAACCCCCACTCGCTCGCTTGCTCGCTCTCTCTGGAGAAAAAGGAGCAGCAGTAGGTGTAATATTTGTTCCTTTCCACAGTGGTCTTGATGCAATGTCTTCTGCTACTCAACACAACCTGAAGATGGTTGTCCCTAAACACAGGCTGGGGAGAACAACTGCTCCTTGCTAACAGGATGTAAAGAAGGGGGTGCTGGAAGGGAAAGCAGAGCAGCCAGGCTGTCTCCTGTTACTCCAATAAACCACCCTCCAGGGTTAACCCAGCCACTTTCCTAACTTCTATCAACCCCAGAAATACTGTAGCTCCCTTATCTCCTGAATTACAAGAAAAAACACTAAATATTTACTGATGCTGAACTGCACGATTCAGTGTTCCTGAGAGAGAAGGTTAAACTCTTTATAATGAGGGTTCTTCAAAAAAGCTGCAGTTAACCATTGGCTCTTGCTACTAAATTAACAAACAACGGCTAGTTCCATTATTTTTTGTTAATCTGATTGTGTTTAGCACGCTTTGGCATGGATTTTGTGTTTACAGTCCTAAATATGTTAACATGATTAGCCTTTAAACAGCAAAATTCATATTCATTATTACAAATGCTTTTCAGAATGGAGATTAAGCAAGGACTCTTGAAACAGTTTCACTGAGAATCATTAGGGGGGTGTTGCATATATGACATCTTTCAACAGAAAGGTCTGGAAGATCAAGAAACAGGCTGACTATAGGAAATCACTTTTGTCAAATGTACTATCAAAGATCACAGAGTACTTCACAAAATAGCAGTTAGAAGGACCTGTGTAAATCAGCACAACTAACCTAAAATTAAGAGCTATGAATATAAAATAAGCAGTGCAGGTTTTGATAGTATTTGACCATAAACTAAGAAGTAAAAAATAAAAATAATTTTAAAAAATCAGACATCAGAAAATTAAGGTGGGGAAAAAACCAAACAAACAAAAAAAACCAACATACCAAAACACACACACAGAGTAAGAAAGATATGGAGATAAAGGAGGTGGGGAAGGACCCTAGAGTTCTTGCTTAGAGAGCTATAGAGCCTGAAAGTAAAATGAAATACTGGACAAAGTGGAAATACAGCTGTTTCTTCCATTTAGATAGAAGGCCAAGCAACTTTAATGTCTGTATTTATAAATTGGAACATAAGCCATTTAAGTATTTGGACAACACACTGAAAAAACAAAACCTAAAAATAAAAGGGAACTGCACACCCTTTGAGTGAGATTTGCACCCATGAGATGAAAATGGTATTACAAGCACATACTTGGTATCCCACCAAATGTTCCTAAAACATTCTACCAGCACAAACATTATCATCCCACATGAGCTGCCACTATCAGTTCAGCAAGCCCTGAGACTGCCACAACAGATTACAGATGGCCATTCCACACAAGTTTTCTAGTGTGATCTCCAGCGTATTCGCCACCGCCTCACTAGCTATCGGCCTCAGAGTCACTGTGAGCAGCAAAGTGAAAAATAATTCTTTCAGCAGCACGGCAATTAAACACAGAACAAGTCGGCTCTTGCAGAAAGCCTGAAACAAATGGCTTTTCAACACCTCCAGGGTTCAATGCTAACACAGGAAAGCTACCATAATAAAATTAATATACCTCAAGAAATAAAACGGAGAAACTGAGATCCTTTATATGGTATAGCAAATTCTGTTTCACTGCAGCCTTCTGTTACCTGTGTTGCTCTCCGCTTCCTCTTAAAGGTCTAAAGAAAAGCCTAATACACACACCAGTTCAAACGTGGAATAAACAGCAGCTCGCACAGAGAAGACACTTTGGCATTCCCGAATGTCCTGCAGGACCTATTTCCTAACATACACTTATAGATACATCTGGGAGACAAGGGAAATGACCAGCAGCACATAGGCTGTTTTTTGTAAGGTCAGAATAAATAGCAGAGACCAGGTCTTCGTAAAACACTGCAAATGGCAGCAGTGCTGTAAGAGAAGCCACCACTACCCATACACACACTGCTGAACTTAACTAAAGCCCATACTACACAGAAGGACCTCACATTCACCCTTTCTGCTGTGCCAGAATTAAAAAGTACAATTAAAGTAAAAATATTTAATGTTTTTTAAAATTATACCAAAGGCCATAAATGTATCTGTGTTTCTCATTTAAATAATACAAAGATGCCACTTTGCTTAGATTTTATTTTAAAAAAGTATTATGTATAAAATCTATAAGACTAATTGAGAAAGATGCCCCTTCTCTTTTCCTTCTCATTACAGAATTCACTGGAACGGCATTTAGAAAAATAACAATCCCCCAGTTTTTGAAAGCAGTCTAACAAAAATTCTGAGCAGCTTAGAGTTTTGGCAGCTGTGCTTTCAGAATCTATCTCTGCAGCCCTGCAATAGCACCAGAACATTCTCACCTGGACATTCCCCCATAATTCCTTTGGCAAATAACATCTTTGGCAATGCAAATAACTCTGCATTTGCAGAAGAGAAGCCCTGCCTAAAAGAGGCTTCAGAGCTCTGATACAACTGGAACAGCAGCACAGAAGCCAGTCATGCAATTCAAAACCGAAGGATGCTGAGACATTACAAAGCACAACAGTTTTATTTCCCCCGTGCAGATCTTTCATTTCAACATCTATTACATATGCTTCACTCATAATGGCAGTGAGGCCTGTCAAGAATTGCATTACCTTTCAGCAATTTGACTCACCAGTACAAAAAACAGATAAAATTTGCCTAAGTGCTGCTATTTTTGCAGTGATGGAGCAAGCACGCTGCAATAGAAAGTCACCCAGAAACCTCCTACTTAGCAGCAGCTTGCTGTAACAAAATCCTCCGGGACAGGCATTACAAGCAGCTGCTCTGGAAGAATGACAGAGCAGTAGTTTGGTAGCAAGGGAACTGGGAAATCCTACTTGTAGCCTGAAAGCCTTTGCAATCCCAACTGAAGGAAAGCTGTTCAGCCTAGAAATTAAAAACTAAGCATCATTAACTTCCAGAGGCATCCCAGATTAATCACCTGACAACACATAAACCAAAAATCCCTTGCTTTACCACTAGCAGTTACACAATTTCCTTCCAAACATCTGGAAATACATTGGCATAGGTTTCCGTCCTATCTGGATGCAGAATCTACCCTAAACACAGCATACTATGTCTGCTAGAGGGAACCATGTAGCACTGGAACAGACTGTGCAAAGAGCTTGTGGAGTCTCTTCTGCAGACTCTCAGGACGTGTTCCTGTGCACCCTGCTCTAGAGGCAAACCTGTTCTCTCAGGTGGGGGTTGGACTATGACTAGATGATCCCCAGAGGCCCTTTCCAACCCCTACCATTCTGTGATTCTCTGAATTCTTTGCTCATCTGCTACCTTTTTCTAAGCAGAAAACTTTTAAGCCTTCAGTCTTCTACCACAGATCCATCTTCTAGTGTAGCCTAATTTCAGAATTATCTAACACTATACAGCATATCTCAGGCTTCGATACAGAGAATAAATCAGCTCTGTAACCAAACTGTTTTATTCTTACTACAGTTTAAGATACTGTAATTTCTCCTGAAACACTGTGTTCACACTTCTTTTCTACCTTCCAGCTTGAAAAGAATTGTAAATTTTCAGTGATCATTTTGGACTGGGATAGGGCAGTAAAAAACATAACAAGTAGAAGGTATAGGGAGCATTACCTCACAGGACTCTTTCAAGGGTCTCCACTCTCTGAAGGACCACAGGCAGAATCTCTGACATAAGCCTGATATCCTGACACAGATTTATTTTTCACACCTCGTTAGATTTTTCTCTAGAATGTCATGCAGGTTTCTGGACCATATCTAAAACAAGTTCTCTGCTTTCCAGAGTGGGACATTTCCAGCAAGTAACTTCAGCAATGTAGCACAGTATCTCAAATTTGACAGGAATTGTTCTGAAGACAAGTTATTGCAAACAAGAAATAGAGCCTTTAGAACTTAATTTCTCTAAATAAAAAGATTAATCTTGCCTTAAGCTTTCTCTACAAGAAAAAAATTAATCATGATCAATACATAGACTGTGGAAATTAAGTATGCATCTCACAGTTTGATGGTCAGGCTTTTTATTTCAATTTTTAAAGTCTCCGTAATATACTAGAAAATCTTACACAGTTCATATAAAGGGATTTAAATTTAGAAGCACTCATGAAATCACTGGATATACTAGCGATACAAGGACTAAACCCATCATTAGAGTCAGCATGCAGGCCCATTTGGACCTAAGTCACCTGTAGATACATTTTCCTGAAACCTAATAGGTGTTTGCTGCCTGGCAGACCTGCCAAAAAGCCAATCCCTCAATTACACTGTTGAAGTTCATACCCTTCATTCAGAACCCATTAAAAACTCACGGAAAGATAGCAATCTTCAAGTTGAAGTGGCATGGAAGACTCCTACAAAAATATTTCAAGGCTTTCTTCATCTAACGATTTATGATTCTTCTAAACAGTTCCAGCTGGAACAGAAGGCAAGTTGAGCCATTCTTAAAATGAAGCAACATAAGAACTTAGGTTTAACACTTTATTTGCTTACTACCCACATTTACAACAGTGCTTTTATCTACACAACTTTCATATTCAGAAGACCAGACTTTACTATCAGCTGTTAGGACAGCAGGATGCCCTTTTCCAGTCTCACCTTCAATGGGCATTCAGAGTAGTAACAACTGTATTTTAAATGATGATGTCCAATGAAAGGTCATGGTAAGCAAAGTGTAAAAACAACCAAACAAAACAAACGAACCAAACAAAACCCACAAAACACCAACAGCAACAACTCCACACAACAACAACACAACAACAATGAAAAAAAAAAAAAAAACAACTCGCCACAAAACAGACTACACAAGTGAAATAAGAACGGGATTTATACAATTCAAAGTCTTGCTGCAACACTGGGATAAAGACACCTAGTGCAAACAAAGTTTACACAATAAAATATTTAATGAGGGCCCACATTAACACATCTTCAAATTTCCAGAAGCACTGAAATCTTGACTAAAAGCAGAGCCCCAGATTTTGTGTTTAAACTGCTGAAAGGCATGGCATGAACCATATCTGCAAGGACTTGCTGAATTTAACCACCTGAATAATCTTGCAGAGTACTGCTTTTTGAATTTTGAGCTTTCATGGTTTAATAATCAGCACCTTCATTGCAATTTGTCACAGTTCAAGAATGAGACATCCTCTGGACTTCTAAGCCTGTATAATAAATTCCTTTTTATTACCCTTGAGAATCCAGACATGTTCCCACTCCACAGCATGCCAGAGTGTCTTGCTCTCTTGATGGTCAACAGAAGAAATGTTTTCCTCTCTGGACTGCTAAATACTAGCTTTCAAAATAGCTTACACAATCAGTGTCACAGCACAACTTACTATCCTTTGAATTGTCTACAGCTAGGAAAAGTAGTGCTGGGCTCTGCACGAAAATGTCAGCCATTCTTGTTGCTGTCTAGACTGAACCACTGAAGGTTTCTTCTACTCCACTGACCCGCTACTGCAGTCTGGAGCTCTGATTCACTAAGAGTAAAGCTCCTTCACCAGGTAGATCTTATTCCTATGAACACTTGCTAGATTACATAGCTAATCCCTCCAAGAGAACCATGAAGGCATTCTGTGAGGATTAAAAGGGACATCAACTTGCAGGAAGGGTGATGGTCAAGTACTGATCACCTCCCACAAGACTGCCTGTTCTCTCAGGTAGATTCAATGTCTGTGCCTGCCTTTATCTGGCTTACCAGAAGCTAATTACTGAAGAGCAAAATGATGTCCTATGAGTCAATGTTCACGTTTTAGCATGAAACACCTCCATGTACTGACTACTACTAACAAACATCATAGGTTGTTTTGTGGGGCTTTTTATGTAACCTATAACTCACAATACATTTGAAACAAATCCCTGTGAACTCTGACAAGACAAATACATTCACTTTATTGTTTTGGGGATGAGCAAACCACAAGTTTGTACTTGAAAATACAAAAGCACAAAATGGAGAATTTGATAATTTTTTTTTTGTGGTATTCAAGCTAAAATACAGCATCAGATCATGCAGACTCAAGCTGGCTTAACCTGCATCCTACTAATTCAAAGAAGTCTGCAGAATATGCTCATTATTTAGCTCTTATATGCTTATTGTTCAATTCTTACACTGAAAGAAAATAGATGCATGCTCCCATTTTGACTGAATCTGACTTCCAACACCAGCAAAAACATTTAACTTCTGCATACTACACTGTATCCAGTACTACCAAGTCAGAGCTTATTCTTAGTATTAAAACACTTTTTAAAAATTGTCAGAAATCATTCAAGGTATAACAGGCACTTAAAAATTCCCCTGCATTGTTCCTAGCTGAAACACCAGTATCTTACTACATAAAACCCAGGAAGTATAAAGGGTATAGACATGCTGCCTGGCAGATCTGTTGAATCTGTAAATATTCTCTGAAACTATAAAAACTGGGCTGAGAACATAACAGAAAGCAGAACATTCTAATAATGCAAAACTAAAGATGAATGGTGATGTTTAATTTGGTCCTCAGTTAACACAGAGACAACAAATGGTGGGAAGGAAAGCCATAGTTAACTTGGTAGCATCATCAATCAGATGCTAAACAACTTACCTGTGTAATTCTTTCTGATTCTTTCATTCAAGCATTTAACTACATTCCTGTACCAGGTTCTTATGCAAAGCTCAGTATCTCAAATAATCAGGTGCACACTAAAATTTCTAAGATTCATATTTGTTCTCTTAAGTTCCCTAAAGCAATTTTATCCCATCAATGGGCTGTATTTCAACACAGAATACAATATGACATTATTTTTTTAGAAAATGATACACAAAATACGTCATACATTTCATTGACAAAGCGTAAGAACTTCTGCACTAGGAGAGATCAAAGGTCCAGGTAGCACAGCTACCAGAAGTGATGTCTAAGGAAAAAAAAAAAGTGGGAAAAAAAAAATTTTAAAATACTAGTACTATGGAGGTATCCCCCCCTGAATATCCATCCATTCAACTTCTGCAAAGGCTGGCTGTAACCCTCAGCAGCTGTTATTATCCTCCCTCACCCCTTCTACCTCAAAAATGCTTGGGAAAAAAAAATTAATTCTATTTTAAAATTTCCCTCTATCAAATAAATTCACTTGAGGCAAAACATTAGACTTTTAGGGTAGCCCTTATCCTCATGCAGGATCATACTGAAAATACAAGACCAGTGAAATACGTAACTGGAAAACACTCTGACCACTTTTCCAATCCCCTGCAATTGCAGGCATCGTTATCCTATTTCTGTTTCTGTTTATAAACTCCACCTTAAAACCATGGAGTTTGCTGCTGTTCCTCCCTACAGACCAGGAAGGGCAGCTCTAGCATGTTTTTGGTAGGCTGGGTTGCTAAGGAAAGACATTAAAGCACTCCCTGCTAAACCAAGTTTCTAAACTTAGGCATTCTGCATCATATGTTTGAGTTACAAGGTGTAACCAAAACCCAGACTGCCTCCCAACTAAATTAACTATTATCCTGATCCTTAAATATCAGCCTCACTGTTTTGCCTCTATGTGTTATCAACAAAAGATATTTTAGAGGAAAAATATCTTCATTAAATGACAGAAAATAATGTTCCACATAAATAAAGACACCCACAAAATACCCACCCAATAATACCACTGGGCTACGATGCAGGAAAAAAAGTATATTCATTATATATTGAAGAGGTTTTACAAGCATGTTTTAAATCTGTGCCCACAGCTTGTAATTCCTGTATTCCAACCAATCATGCATCTGTTTCAATAGCCTATCTTTCCACTGGACTATCTGTCCCATGACTGAGCTTAGCACCTCTTATCCAAGTAGCTATTTTAGAAAAAGCAGAGGAAGTGTACTAAAATCAAACCTGCAGAAAGAAAGGATACTACTGAAACCCTATCTTCTGAGGAAAACACACATGCTGATGCTACTGGACTGACACACCACATCTGTACCATGTAACATGCAGCAAGTTGCAGATCTGCAAAATCCGTGCTTTCTGTCACCCACACAGTCACCAGCAGAAAAATAGTGTGTGAAGGTCAGAAGCAGAAGGTTTTCATATGTAAATGCAGAGTATTGGTTTAGTTTTGGGATTTTATCATTATTCTGCAATTATAAAAGTGGAAAAATCTAGTTTAAGTAAAGTTAGCTGTCAAACTCCTATGAATTCAGTAGGCTCAGAGGAAGAATCCTTCTGCAGGTGGACACAACACACAATTTTGCCGTGGAACGTGGATACAGTGCCTAAGATAAACACATTAAGAACAGACTGACAGCTCACCATTGACACTGATTAACTTAATATTCATTAAAAATAGTAAAAAATTGAAATAAACAATTTCATGCTTACAGAAGTTGCTGCTCTAGAGTGCACACAAAACAAGTAGGAGGACAAAGTGTGCTTGTAGTGTTTCTCCCGAACTGTACAGTAATTTTCATCAGAAGGGGAATTCAATACCAAAATGCACCATCCACAGCACTAGAAGATTGACAACCATCCGCAAACAGACAAATATTGCCTGGCAGGCACTTCTGAGTTTACAACATAATAAAAGTTCACAATGAACGAAGAGGAAGAAACCCCTAGACTGGAACTGAAGCAAATGAGTAAATGAGTACCAAAGGGCATGCAGTGAATTTTCTCCAACATGCTCCTGTATGTTGTAATATCTTGGTTAAAACACACTGAAATATTTGACAGTCTTATTGATCCTTTGACTTGTGTACACTGCAATATTTGTTCAGTCACTCATCCTTCCATGAAAGTCTTTAGAAATAAGCAAAGCCAACGGGAAAAAAAACACAACCTGCTGTAAGTAGAAAATCTGGACTTGAAGAACAATATTTGATTTTGTTTTTCTGGGTTTTTTTAAACTAGTGATCAGGTTTCAAGAAATGACTTTTAAGAGATTGGTAGTAAATGCAAAAATGCAAGTGACTAAGTAGGAATAAAGAGTCCAGTCATCAGCTTGCAATGCTCCCCTTCACCCTACCAAAATTCCTGCAAGCCCTGGTTCCAGGAAACAGCCCCTGAGATTCCAGCTTCCTGCAGACACAGACACTCTCATGGTATGACTGCAAACCATGACTGATACCGTCTTTCAAAACGGCTGTCTTAAAATGCTCTGCACATCACAACACTGTCCAGCCTGTTACGGAGTTTTTCCATCTTAAAAAACAAGGAAAGTGATCACAGACTCTAGAAAACATAAGCTATTTTTAAAACAATACTGTAAACTAAAGCATCTGCCTTCCCCATGCCATATATGTCTTAAATGATACTCCATTTTTATTTCTCTATTATTAATGAAAATTCCCTTGTTTACATATGTTTAGAGAGGAGTTCCTGTAATTTTTTACATAATATACTTCACTGTTTACATAAGTAGTTACAAAATGAGCCCTTCAGTGGAACTGTAAACTCTGGAAAAAATACTATCTTGAGTATATACCAAAGATTTTCAGTAATACCATGACTTTACTTTCAGGTAGCAAGCTCAAAGTATGCATAGTTGGTGATGTGGATGACAAAAACGTGTTTCTTTACACACAGCCATTGGTTATGCTCAGCAAGTGCCTGCAAGAAGATGCTTATCCACAACTGAAACCAGCCCTTGTATAAAGGCAGTTATTGTCCTTCAAAAAAATGATGGCTATCAAGTAGCTGAGTAAAATCTGGTATTTCTTGGACACAGAAGAGAAACATTCCAGCTTTAGACTGCTGGAATTGTTGGGTGTTTGACAGATGGGATGGAGAGGTAGCAATAGTGAAGAAAGACAAGTTGGATATGTTTTTCCTTTAATAAATGCAGCACAGAGCTGTCACCTCTTCTCTCATGTTACTGATTATGGTCAGCACTGAAGATAACTCGAGCATCCAGGGATCTCTTGAACATTCCTTACCCCAAATTCAATCATTACAATCAGGCTGTGTTCTTCCACTTCCTAATTTGGCAGTAAAAACAGCCATCATAAATTAAATACCATTTTAATTAATAACAGCAGTAGTAAGACATTTTATAAACATACTGCTTACAATTGAATTATAACACTAAGCACATGACAGAGTGTTTAAAGATGGAGTTGCTGATAACTGACAGTTAAGCTCCCAATTTCAGCACTTCTGTGTCCCACTTCAGATACTTGCACAGCGTATAGCTCAAACAGAGATAATCAGATCATACCCACAAGATCCCGGGTGCGGTTTACAACAACACGATGACTCCTATAACATCTCAGCAGCCCTTTTTACCTACATAGGGCTTCACAGTACTTTCAAAGGTTTCCACTTTTAAACATTCAAATATTGGTGATCAGTGGGCAATTGCCGAATTATCCTTCTCTGACTTTCAAAATTCTATCTTTCACATGTCCAAGAATAATATAGTTAATCTGTATCTGCTATGACATCAACAGAGAGAAATAAGGGCATCTGAAGAGAAATACATTTAATATCTTGAAACATTTCTTCTATGAGCAATAGTTCCCTGAGATGTCTGTACTGATCATAAAGAAAATCTCAAATTAATTCAAACTTACATGTCTAAATTTGGGCTCAGTAAATTCGGACTTTTAGGGGAAACTAAACACCTCGTGCCTAGAAATAAATGGAATATTAACTCTGAGTGGAATGAATTTTTTGTTAAAAAGAGAACTGCACAAAGTGCAAATAATCAACCACCTAGTCAATCAGTTCCCTAAAATCTGGCTTCAAGACATCTTGCCCACAGTAATTCCAGAATATCTACGCAACTTTATTTTGTCCTAAGCAGAACCTTCCTTAGCCTGCGCTTCTCCTGAAGGAGAGATTAACCTCTGGGCACACAGAGGGAGTAATAGATACAGCCAAGTCACTGTTCCCTCCTAAACGCTCAGCAAATTTTACAACAGATGCTGCTGCACAGTGCTAAGAAGTTCTACAAAAAAGTATTTACTACATGTATTAATTAAAATCTAACAGCTGAGGCCCACATTATTCCTTGCTAAATTTAGGCAGGTAAAAAGCAGCAGTGAAGTTGTGACCTCATTACTCTAGGTTCTGGTTACACAGAGAGAAGGGACCCCCTGCAAAAATTGAGCTCACCCCTTCCCACCAACTAAAAGCAGATCTCAAAAGACAGACATCTCCAAAATGAGGTGCCCGAGTTCAGTAGGATGAATCTACATTTCAGTTTGCTACTGCAAACTTCACTGTGTGCCAGTTCACAACAGATTTAAGGGTTTTTATTGGTTTTACTGGCAATCGTGTCATTTTAGACCTGAATCCCAGCCCAGTACAACTAGCAGGTATTTTCAGCAGTTTGAGATCTGTATGCAGCTTTTAATCACATGCAATAGCTTTCTTGCAAAAGACATCACTTGAGTTTAGGAGAATGCAGTGATGACAGTTAAAAGAAGAATCAAACCCCCTGAGTAAAATGACATGGTTATTTTCAGAACTCTGAATAAATCATGGTTAAACTGCAACTATATAATTCCATCTGGAAAAAAAGTATTTTCAAGAATTTGATAAAGGCATTTCCAGGTACAACCAGCCTCTGAGGAAAAAAGCAAGCATTTTATTTCTTTTCAGTATCAAAGAGGTGTAGAAATCAAATCCACCACTCTTGTTGCCACATACAATTTACTGCATCTGATACAGTCTGACTCAGCTCCACGTGTTTGAAAAATTGTTAAGACATCAAATAGTCAGCAAGTTTAACAGCCATCTATGACTCTTTTGTTAAAAAAAAAAACAAAACACCAAAACCAACCCAAAACACAAAACTCAACAAGAACAAAAAAGCCCTACATAAATTGAAGAGTTATGTTTGAACCACATAGTTAGAAGATCTATTTGCCTATGGAAATGTCTCCAATTAAAAGTAACTTGTAAACTATGTTGGAAAAAATAAAACAATCTTTGGGATATGTCTTTCAATGTCTGATTCTCAATGTTCTCTTTTATTCTCAGGAGCTCCTATAGTTACTTCCTATTAAAATAGTGACATCTCAAATCCCACATCATTGACCAGCCTGAGCTGCTCCAAATGAATGGGTTTTTTCCATGTCATTTTCTCTGTGGGAGACCACAAGGTAACAACTTCACTTATACCTTGTGTTCTTCTCCAGAGTATGACAGACAGGAATGTTATTTCCATGGGCCTGGCAATGCTACCAGTCACAGCAGCAAGCAGAGCTGGAGTTCATCATGTTGGTTGTTGGAAGAAGAAAGTAGAACAAATGAAAATCTGCAAGATGACTGCGGCTGACAAAATGAAAACTATTTCCCCAAGTACTGCAAGTCTCAAGCAAGAAAGCAAATGACCTTGTAAATTCTTACAGGTTACATCTAAACTAGCAGCTTATGGGTTACATGGGAATTAAGATCATAACTTCACAGTAAAGGAAATTCCAGAGTGATTTGTCAGAGCTTAAAACTCATTAATTTTGGGAACACTGATGAACTAATCCCCTTTCTCTGGCAAGTGGATATATTTCTATTGCTTTTCGATAAATTTAAGCTTAAATGATATTCTACAGTTTTTCAGCTTGCACCCCGAGGACACAGATGTGAATCAATGTTATTACAGTCAAGGATAAACACTTGCAAACAACTCTCAGTAAAAGCTACAATCACTTCCATCCCTTTAGCAGAGTTTCACTTCAATCACAAATGCCTCCACTTTTTACTCTTAAAAAAAAAAAAAGTTTTACAAAGTAACTGCCAAATAGTCTACATGCAAAATACCAAAGTCACTTAAGTGATGATGAAAGTTTGGGTGTCTTCAGCCAGAACCAACACAGACTGTTCCCCAGAATCCCACACTTTTTCTATCACCCATTTCCCAGGTAAATATTTGAACATATTCAAAAACTGTCTTAGACCTTAATGGTCCTGTCTACACTTATTCCCAAACAAGAACTGCCCACTACAATGGTCTGCCATTCCTGCACTACATCCAGAACAACACTCTGCAGATTTTCTCTCCTAACCCAACAGATGTTTAAGCACTAGCAAAATAAAAACAGAAAACAAAACCCCACTTTTTTTTCTTTATTTTAAGAAAAGAGGAAAAATGCCTAATTTCAGGTATATACATGTCTGGTTCCATGGACAGCTTTGTCAGAAGTATCATTATGGTGTTACCAGTACAACAGGCTTCCTGCCTAGCTGTGCCAGAAAACTGAAAAAATCAGTATAAAGGAAGCAAGTACACCAATAACTGCATGGGTGTGCTAGAGGCAAATCACTTAACCTTGAATTAGTGTTTTAAAAGAACATTTTTGTAGTTCCTCATCTCCCATATGGTAAAATTAAAGTTTGTATTCTTATATAAGTTGATTTGTATTAAAAAAAAAAGACTTCCAAATCAAATCTATTTTCAGGCTGTCACTATGGCTTTATGTGAAATGGATTACTCTAATGAACTAAAAAAGGGAAAAAACCTCAAACTTCGTTAAGAGTTCTTTGGTAAATCAAAGTAACAATGTGAAGATTGATATAATTTTTGTTACTCAGTTCAGAGAACTCATGAAAAACAGAACATGGACAAAAGCCACCTCAGACTATAACTACAAAACTTTTGAGATAAAAAGGAACTGAAGTAAACAACTGCTGGCAAGTATGTTTTCTGTTATTATACATCTATGTTAAGACCTGAAAACAACACACGCACAAATTATATACAACTTTTTAAAAAGCTTTATACATAGCCACATTTAGTAGAAAACTCATTCTCATTATAAAGACTTGTATGAACAAGACAGAAATATGAACCCTGATTTTATCAAAGGAATGTGGACAGTTTAGGCACATTCACATCAAAATAGTGAACATACCTAACACACTAAAAAAAAAAGACAAAAACACTTTCAAAAGCCCAAATGTTTTCCCTAAAACATAAACCCAAATAAAGATTATAATGATAAAGGCTATCAAGATAGAGAACTAATACTAACAGAGAGCAGGAAATTACTACAATTCAAACTAATATATCAATCACTAATGAATACTTTTTTAACACATACAAGTCAAGTGACTGAACACTGTTTTGTTTTTTTCTTGTTCCCCTCATGAAACACACTCTTATCATTTCCTGGCTTCTATTTGACATTTAACTGGCAGAGGGTGGGTGGGTGGAAAAGTGTTCTTTTTCTAGTTCAAGTATTTTAGGAGAAAGTCATTGGGCAAGAAACACACCATTTTAAAAGACAAATTTAGTCTGCATTACAAAGTTGATTACTAGATTAAGACAACTTCCTAGCCACACAAACAAGAGAATTTAGCATTCTAACTCAGCAATTAACAAGATGATTCAATAGACTGAGGGAGAAAGGAAGAGACATTCCTCAACACAAACCACAGCTTTTCAAAATTCTGGCCCAGCAAGCTTAAAAATGAACACCCAAAAGCTTTAAGAGCTTGAGTGTGGATCGCAATACTGCACAAGTAATTCAAATCAGAACAATTTAAGGTTTTATAACTACTTTTCGTGCTTCAACATATCTTGCTGTTACTTCTAAAAATTAAACAGTAAGACACCATATTTGTACAGATTAACTCACTTTCTTCCAACTGTCCTTTAAGGTAGACAGTGATGTAACACCAGACAATGGATTGTCAGTATACTGAATTTTGCATTTGGTGTAACATCTTTCAAATTCTGCTTGAAGGAAACTATTTCAGTCAGTTAGGATAATTCACATAAGCCAGTATCTAACCAAAGGAATGCAAACAAAGGTTATGAAAACAACAGTGCTTACAGTCTGTACTAAACTTTCTCAGTTATATTCTTCATTAAAACAGATTAAAAAGAAAAGGAATGCACTTTATATTGCAAAAAAGAAAATCTCCTAGGTGAAAGTGCCTGCGATTGAACTGATGTAAACTATACCCATGCTGCTATATGATAAGGACAGCCAAATGACAATGTAATGCTTGTCTGTCATATGACAGTTATTTTCAGCCAAGTAAAACCAGTTTCATATTTCTAGTAACAACTTCATGCTACATAATTCTAGACTGCTCCAGATGAAAACCATTAGCCCTCTTGCAAATTTTCAACTCCTAAGGAGAATTTTGTAGTCATCAGGGTGTAGCAGACAAAACTTTGTGCAATGACTCATTATACGGGAACGCTCTTCCAAAGGTTATTTATATAACAGGAGCTCCAGCTGAAAAATTGTATGTTTTAACAATTTGCTGCATAGAATTTCAATGCCACCCATTTAGCTGACAGGCATCTCAAAGACTTTTAAAGTCTCACTACCTCCCACAAAACACCTCTCTAAAGACAGCCATCTTTTTTTTTTTTTTTT